>CM067309.1:20878053-20981445 GCA_034231615.1 Meghimatium bilineatum
CAATATCTAGATATTCTTTTGTTGTATGTTCTTATTTGAATTTTGTTTGACTTTTTTCTCATAAGGTGACCAAACAATTTTACTTACTTTCTTTCAATATGTTGAATGTATCATATTGTACCTACTGTTTTCCTAGTTTATTATTTTATCTATTTTAGTAACCGTTGCAGCGTTTCTCAAACACTTCATTTCACAAATAACGATTTTAATTTGCTTGTGTTAAAGAACATCCATATCTGTATATATGTGCATATCTATATATATATATACTTTATTTCACTATATATAAATATTTATATATATATATATATATATATATATATATATGTATATATATATATATATGTACTTTATTTCACTATATATAAAATATATATACTTTATTTCACTATATATAAATATTTATATATATATTTATACTTTATTTCACTATATATAAATATTTATATATATATTTATACTTTATTTCACTATATATAAATATTTATATATATATTTATACTTTATTTCACTATATATAAATATTTATATATATATTTATACTTTATTTCACTATATATAAATATTTATATATAGTGAAATAAAGTATCTAAGAATGCGATTACTAAAATTGATAAAATATAAAATGAAGAATTTAGGAAAAGAATAGTTATAATGTGTATTGAACATATCGAAAGACGGAAAATAAAATACTTCCGTCACCTCATGAGAAGGAAGCTAATCTAAATAACAATAATCAGGGTCGGATTTATACTTGATAGGCCACTACGCTATTCGAGATATGGGGCCCTAAGCTATTTGAGATATGGGGCAATAAGCTATTTGAGATATGGGGCCCTAAGCTATTCGAGATATGGAGCCCTAAGCCATTCGAGATATGGGGCCCTATGCTATTCGAGATATGGGGACCTAAGCTATTTGAGATATTGGGCCCTAAGCTATTTCAGATAATGGGGCCCTAAGCTATTTGAGATACGGGACCCTAAGCTATTTGAGATACGGAACCCTAAGTTTTTTTATATATGGGGCCCTTTAACGATTAAGAATATATAGATAGTGCTATTTAAAAAACAATATTTGGGGGGGGGGGAGGCAAGCTATAGCTTGTTTAGCTTACAGGTAAACCCGGTACTTGCCAATAATAGCATATAAGGAAAGAATATGAGGACATAGAGTCAAAAGTAGACCAAGGAAACGGTGGATAGAAAACATCTAGATAACCTTGAACAACCATGAAGTCAGCGTACAAAAAGGCGACAAAACCTGTCTTGGAACGAAAACTTAACATATGAACAGTTCGAAGTGAAACACGAAGAGCACGCAAAAAAATGCACATGTGTAACTTGAAGGAATAATTCCTCCATTAACCAGCTATAACTGTATACATGAAGAAAGACATGGTGAACTTGTCCAGTTTTAGTCAAATGTGAACTCAGATATTTCGAAATGGGAGACTAGCTTTTGTGCTAAATTTTACTTCCTGGGAAAAGTGGGCGGAGTCGGATTTAAAATATAACGATGCATATCACCTGGATTCTCTGCGGCAATGTAAATGGCCATTTACCATTCTGATCAACAATAAATCTCATGTTCATTTGAGCATTTCACTGTTGAATATTTGTTTTTTTTTTGGACATGCAGGAAGTCTTCTCTAAGTTGAACTAACTCAGAAGCAAAGTAAGAAACAAACATATATATATATATATATATAAAGCAATTCCAAAGTTTATTCAAAACTCATACTTATGTAGAGATTCTTTTTGGGGCCTTTGTTACCTCTAATATTTTATGGTAGTGCGACCTGATATAACCTACGTGGACTTTATTGTCCGCTGGTTGAAAGCAGCGTGCCTCTTGAAAAGAGAGGTAAAGTCATGAACTACTAGCATACAAAATTCAGGTTGTGATCACTCTTCAACTTACATGTTGGATAGTATTGTATACTTACTTCCCTTTAGTGTTACAACAGTGTTATACATTGTTGTGTTACTTCGATGATACAGCAATCATAATCATAGATCAAATGAGTGGGTGTCGTGCACGGCAATACAAACAAATGGGAAATATGAACAGAAAAAATGAATACTTTATAGTTGAAACAAGAGAAAAGGTGACTATCATGCGACATATTCTTTGAAGAAAATAGTTTTCCTCATGGAGACATTTAACACCTTATCATTCGAATCGAGTTGATCTACGATTGCCAAAGAAGAATTTACACTCTCGGAAATGTTTATTGTTCATTGCAATCTTCCGCGGCCCTTACCAATGTTACCAACAGCCGTGTCTTCCATTACTAGTTTTTCCACGCTGCTTTGTCTCATTATTTGACCAAAATAAAGCGTCAGTTTATCTGTCTGTGTCTGCCTGCCAACCTGTCTGTCTGACTGCCAGTCTGCCTGTCTGTCTGTGGGTCTGTTTATCAATTTATCTGTCCCATAAATCTATCTATCGTTATAATAAATCTATAAATCTATGTTACTTTACAACCAAATACGGTGCAAAGAGCAGAAACCAGAGATGTTCAGTTTGTGTGTTGTGATGTTACTCTCTGTAATTCTTGGATGTTGTTCAGTCATTGTCATACCCTTTTTGATATTTGCTCTGTGAGGAGTCTCTCTTGATCTTCCTATATTTCTATGTCTATCTGGTATCCATTTAAAGTCTTGTTTTCTTGTTATTGTTGTAGAAATATATTGTTGTTTGTGTTACCTCTTACTTGCTTGTTTAACTGGAATTATTCTCAACCAATAATTAAATTTTCTAAGGCATTTATTTTCATATGAATTTAATTTCTGCTCCAGTGATTTTGTTATTTTCCAACTTGTGCAATCATATCTTAATACTGATATTACATTGGTGTTGAACAGTCGTAGTTTGGTATATTTGCTTATTGTTTTTGATTTCCAAGTGTTTGTGAGAGTGTTGAATACACTGGATGCCAACGCAAGCCTGATACAATAATTTGATATGGTGTTGATTCAAGATTAACTCTCTTACGCATTTCTTATTTCGTATCCCTTCTTGATTAAATGTATTGGCGATATTCATTGTTGTTTTTTTTTAAGATCCACCGATTGCATTCTGTTCATTGGGGCAAGTTCTATTACTTCTTGATAGTGTCAAAAGATAGAAGAAATAAGTAATACCTGTAGTGTTGTAGTAGCTTCTTTTGAATTATCTGCATTACTCACTAGTTTGCCACCAGAGTAGGTTATTGACGATTTGACGTGAATCTCATCCATTTGAACAGCTACAAGCTTTTCTAGTCCATTCAGCTGGCTTGTTTCCTTTCAGACACTGAGATATACTACCATTATTAACAGACGGTGATAATTGAGAAGTTAAATTTCGTAATGTTTGTCGGTGGGGTAGACATAACATTTGTGATTTTCTAATAAATCTGTAGGAAGATGGAGATTTAATGAACAGAATAAAAGCAAAACAAAGTGTGCTACTGCTATAACACTTCTTCCTGGACTGTGCAGCGATTAACACATTCAATTGTTCTTAAAACAAAATCTTATTTGCGTCTCCGTAACTTTCACATCTGTCAGATTATGAAATATTTGTTGTACAGCAGCACTCTAATTTACTTTTGGAATGTAAGTTACTCTTAACTTTTCCTATTAAATCCTTGAAGGTATTCCTGTGTTTATTTTGAAGATACTCATAATCAAATCCTTGAAGGTATTAATAATCAAATCCTTGAAGGTATTCCTGTTTATTTTGAAGATACTCATAATCAAATCCTTGAAGATATTCATAATCAAATCCTTGAAGATATTCATAATCAAATCCTTGAAGGTATTCATAATCAAATCCTTGAAGGTATTCCTGTATTTATTTTGAAGATACTCATAATCAAATCCTTGAAGGTATTCATAATCAAATCCTTGAAGGTATTCCTGTGTTTATTTTGAAGATACTTATAATCAAATCCTTGAAGGTATTCATAATCACATCCTTGAAGGTATTCATAATCAAATCCTTGAAGGTATTCCTGTGTTTATTTTGAAGATACTCATAATCAAATCCTTGAAGGTATTCATAATCAAATCCTTGAAGGTATTCATAATCAAATCCTTGAAGGTATTCCTGTGTTTATTTTGAAGATACTCATAATCAAATCCTTGAAGGTATTCATAATCAAATCCTTGAAGGTATTCATAATCAAATCCTTGAAGGTATTCCTGTGTTTATTTTGAAGATACTCATAATCAAATCCTTGAAGGTATTCATAATCAAATCCTTGAAGGTATTCATAATCAAATCCTTGAAGGTATTCCTGTGTTTATTTTAAAGATAATCATAATCATTGTATGTAAATTAAAAGATTTTCAAGCTGTAACTATATCTCTAGTTTGTTATCTATAATCCAGTTAAGAAGTTTATCTTCAAATTCTTCTATTCTAAGAAAAAACTTGCAAAGAAATATCAAGCTTTATTTGTACACTCATTGCTATGAGAGGTGCAGTCTGATTTTATATCAATTATATACAACACTACACATGCTAACAATCCATCAACAGCCGTATAGCTCCACGTTTTTTTTCTTAACTGTTCTTTCAATTTATCTACTATCTGTAACTGTAGGTCTTGGAAATCCTTAATAACATCTAAAATCAACCGTTCATTAACTTTCTGTTCATGGATACTAGTAATTTGTGCGGTACGTTGTTCAAGATCTTTACGAAGCTGGGGTTTTTTAATTGAAAGCTATGATGGTACACCAGGAAAAACAGTTAAGTATGCATTCTTTTGTAAAGCAAGTATTTGTCGTGGAATTACATGTTCAACGCCATGTTTTTCTGAATGAATACGTTCAGTTGATAGAATATACTTGCAACATATCACACTTGATTTAATCGGTGTCGAGTCCTTTCGTGGGATACATTTAATCCACATTTCTCAAAGCTCAATATCCGAGGGAATTTGAAATACAGTCACACAAATTTTGGTTGCACGATAGTTAGATTTGCAGCCAGGGACACACCACTTTAGATGCATATCTGCTCCCTTTCCCGTATAATATTATTCTGTGATATATTAATATGACAATATTAGAAGAAATTAAACATATTTTCTAAAGATACCATAACAACGAAGATTAATCAACGCACAGTATAACAAACGAAGATTAATCAACGCACAGTATAACAAACGAAGATTAATCAACGCACAGTATAACAAACGAAGATTAATCAACGCACATTATAACAAACGAAGATTAATCAACGCACAGTATAACAAACGAAGATTAATCAACGCACAGTATAACAAACGGAGATTAATCAACGCACAGTATAACAAACGAAGATTAATCAACGCACAGTATAACATCTGAATATTCTGAATAACAGTATAACTCTGAATATTCCAGAATGTTGGTTACTAAACACAATAACAAAAAGAAAACTACGCCTGTTTGGTCATATAAAGAGACATAACTGTTTAGAAAGACAAATAATGGAGGGAAGAGTACCTGGGAGGAGGAGAAGGGGCAGATCAAGAAGACGATGGACTGACGACATTAAAGATAATATGAATACATCGCTAGAAAATGCAAGCCACATCGCCCAAGACAGAGAGAGGTTCAGAGAGTTCATTGGGAAGACAACGTTCTGGAAGGAATACGTCACATGACACAGTATAACAAACGAAGATTAATCAACGCACAGTATAACATACGAAGATTAATCAACGCACAGTATAACAAACGTCAGATCACTACGGTAGACATTGTTTACAGAAAGGTGGCCTTCCCCCGATCACGTGATAATTCTAGCCAGCAGGTATTCTATTGCTAGGTACTCGTATGTAAGCGTATATGCATATGGACGAACCCGCTTGGAGACGAATAGAGGAGCGGTGTCCTAGTTCCTGAGACAATCAGAAATATGTGTTTTTCAATGGTCTTAGGCGACACCTGTGAAAGAGTCGTTCGACCCCCAATGGGGTAGCGACCCACAGGTGGAGAACCGCTATTCTAAACTAAATCTCAAAACCTAGAATTTAAGAATTTAAACCATATATCAAGTCTGCGTTGCTAGACCTGAATCTTAAATTCTAGGTTTAAAACAGTATATCATGTCTGATCTCCTATATTTGAACCTCAAAACCTAGGTTTAAAACCGTATAGCAAGTCTGATCTCCTATATCTGAACCTCAAATCCTAGGTTTAAAATCTTATATCAAGTCTGATTTCATATTTCCGAAACCCAAAATTTAGGTTTAACATGTTATATCAAGTCTGACTAGATCTAAACCTCAAAACGTAGGTTTAAAATCTTATGTCCGACCTCCAAGATCTAAACCTCAAAAGTTAGATTTAAAATCTTATGTCCGACCTCTTAGATCTGAACCTCAAAATTTAGGTTTAAAATCTTATGTCCGACATCCTAGATCTGAACCTCAAAACTTAGGTTTAAAATCTTATGTCCGACCTCCTAGATCTGAACCTCAAAATTTAGGTATGCAGTCTTATATCGCCTGATCTGTTATATCTGAACCTCAAAACCTGGTTTAAAATCCTTATATCAAGTGTGACTTCTTTGTTATGTTCATACCTTTAAAATCTGTAAAGGTTTCAAATATTTTTGTATCAAACCTGACCTCCTTGTTCAGTGCAAAACATTAAATGAGTTCGCCATTTAAATCGAAAAAAGTTGCAAATTCATTTTCTCAAAGTTGACAGACGTGTGTGTGCATTGACATTCAACTCCATCATTTCCACAGCCCTAACTTGCTAATCCTCCGTATCTGTTGTTGTTGACATCTGTCATTAGAGTGTTGGACGCACTCTACGTGGCCTCCACTTTTCCAACTGAATTGTTAATTTCGGTTTTGGATGTGCTCGCTAAATCCCAGAGCCAGGTTGGCGAGGGTAATCACGACTCTGGTGTCAACCCGATACTGGAAACTCGCGAGATGGGATAACAAAGGCAAATGCATAAATTAACGTATTAGGTACAAGTGTTTCCAGTATTTGTAAATAAAACATACTAGCAGCGAAACACAACGACATACGACGTTTCTGCTAAAAGCATTCATCACGACGAAAGACGAAAAACAAAATAAACAATATACCGAAAGTAAGAAAACCCGTATGAGGATGGTAGGAGGAAGAGATTACACCGTGGTAAGAAACATGTCATAAGGAAGAGAAAAATCGGAGCTGGAATGGTCCAGCAAAGCATGAGAAGGCAGACATAGCCTGAGAGAAGAAATGGATTATTGGTTGGTTGCTGATCCAGCGGTCCATGGGCTCATGCCCTGTGGCCCAAACACATGGATAAAACAGGTAAATAAATGACAAATAAATGATAATCAAAATAATAAAACTGGTTAATTCTTGTATACCTATTTCCGCTCCATTTAACATTCCTTGTTTTACCCCACACTCCCTCCTCCTTCCCTCCTCCTTATTTTTCCATTTCGGGTTGTGTTCCCGACACTGGAACTTTATCAGTAAGACTCGTATAACGCCTGAGAAGGATATCAAGATCTATCAAATAAACTCCACTTTATAAACTCTACTTTATAAATTTCACTTTATAAACTCTACTTTATAAACTCCACTTTATAAACTCTACTTTATAAATTTCACTTTATAAACTCTACTTTATAAATTTCACTTTATAAACTCTACTTTATAAATTTCACTTTATAAACTCTACTTTATAAATTTCACTTTATAAACTCTACTTTATAAATTTCACTTTATAAACTCTACTTTATAAATTCCACTTTATAAACTCTACTTTATAAATTCCACTTTATAAACTCTACTTTATAAATTTCACTTTATAAACTGTACTTTATAAATTCCACTTTATAAACAAGATGTTAACGCTGGAGAAGAAGAAGACAAATTGAGAGCAGGTTGGAGAAGATTCTCAGATAAAGAGATAGGATGCACGTGTGTGTGTGTGTATGTGGGTGCATGTGGGTGCGTGCGTACGTATGTGTGTGTGCGTGCATGCGCGTGTGTGGCCTGGTGTGTAATAGATATCTCATTATCAATCTCACCCTGCCGCTGTAATTGCTTCTAGAAAAATAATGGCGAAGAAGAGCCAATGAAATAACGAGGAAGCACGTGAGAAGATTACCCGCGGCTATTAGTCAGACTGAGGCATGTTATTATATTTTAGAACGCGTAGTTCGTATGATTCCTACCTCGGAATTAATGTTGGTAACCACATCGATGAGGAATCAACTTAGGTTTAACTGATTCAATCCGCAACATCTCAATACAGATGCTAAGTACATCTAAAATTGACGGAAAGTCTTATATAAGTTGCGTATTATTTTATTTTATTTTTATTTCTCGTTCTCCAGTCGTAGTAATACATTGATATTGTTGTTGTCAATGAGCTGTAATGTGGTCACCAGTCCCAAGACAGGGTCACAGAACGTGCTCGTCAGAGTTTGTTCAGATGGCCATGTTTTCTTCCGTGTGATGGATGACACACAGTAGGCAGCTCTGTAAAACATATTCAGCGTAAAAAATGTAATCGATACCTAAGATTTGACTACGTCTTTAAAAGTACTTGCATGATTCTCAGCTTACTTGAACAAAAAATGTAATCGATACCTACAATATGTCTCAGTCTGTACAAGTACTTGCTTGATTCTCTGCTTACTCAACTCTAGCATCTTAATTAGTGATGTGTGGTCTATTGTATATTGTCTTTACCCAGGAAAGGTTGATCGTATCCACACTTGCCGTTAAGCATAGGGGAAGGAGCCTCAGTTGTCGTTTCAAGATCAGAATTATCACCTTGGTTTTGTGAAGCCCGTGTCTATTTGAGGTTATCTTGATGTTTTATATCCACCATTTTCTTGGTCTACCTGTGGGTCTATATCCGGATATTCTTTTGCTATGTCCTGTTATTGGAATTTGGTTTGGGTTCGTTCTCAAAAGGTGGCCATACAATTTTATTTGTTGTCTTTGATATCCTAAATATATGATAATATCATCATCATCATCAGGTGCCGTGTCGGATGACGTAGACAATCATGGCTCTCCACAGCTATCTCCAGTATTATGTATCGAGATTGTTGTTGTTTCCCTGCCTTGCCAGGTTGTCAAACTGTCTAATATTTTCTCACGTTGTCGCCCTGTGGTTCTGTTGCCTTCAATCTTGCCTGGTGTGACTATGTTCTCCAAACCTCCCTATCTCATGAAATGGCCAAAACATTTAAGAATGTTTTTTTTCTTATATTATTGATTAAGGTCTGTATCACATGTGACTCTTTCAACACCTCCACATTAGTTTTTCTGGCAATCCATGGTATTCTTAGCATTGTTCTGTATACCACATCTTTATTGCCTCTAATTTCCAACTTTACAGTGTGTTCATTGTCCAAGACTCGCATCCATATGTTAGTATATGAGGTATATAGCACTGCAGAAATCTCTTTCTCACCTCTAATGACAATGACATACATGATAATATAGGAACTCTTTTCCTAATTTCTTCATTTCTTATTTTATTTAGTGTAGTAACCATATCGAAAAATATCACTTCCTTGCAACTCCCTCATTTCCCTGCCACTCCCTCATTTCCCTGCCACTCCCTCATTTCCCTGCCACTCTCTCATTTCCCTGCCACTCCCTCATTTCCCTGCTACTCTCTCATTTCCCTGCCACTCCCTAACAGGAAACATCCAGTATTTGACAGACATACATACAGTAACCATTGCATATTTTCTCACACACTTCACGTAACATGTAACGATTTTACTTTCCTGCGAGACTGATAAAGACCATGTTCAGGGTTAAAGCGTGTTGGTATAAAAATTGTAGATATTATCTGTCTTTGGATTTCCATCTTGAACTTTGGATGGAGAAATAATGGTGAAATTTTGTAGTTGTGTTTGCACAATACATTTGTGCATGTTAATTTTCTAACCCTAAAATTTACTCAGAAGCCATATTTATTCAATTTGCTTAATTATTATTGTTAGCTGTAGTTGAGTGATGTGTCAGCATAAGGATTATTTTTTTTTAGTTGAATAAAATATACCTCTTATGGTGAGGTAAGCTTCTTTCAACCGCTGAAGTTAGTCCAATTTTGGTTATATCAGAGCTTTTATTTATTAAACATTTGTGGAGGATTACAGTAATCCTGTCTACACCACTTCCGAGATTATTTCTAAACTGTCAATCAAAACATGATGGGTAGACAGCTGCGACTTGAGAAAATTTATGCTACGAATGTTATCTTACGTAAAGATGAGGAGGACAACAATTTGATATGCTACCAATGTTATATTACGTAAAGATGAGGAGGGCAACAATTTGAGAAAGAATGTGATGAGGTATTTTAGATAAACGTTAACTGAAGGCGATACTCATCTATAAATAGTAGCCAACTGAAATCCAAACAATAATCAAAACACGTAAAAAATGGGGTCCAACTTAATTTTGCGAGCAGGTCTTCTATAACATTGGGCGGTCTCAACATAGGCCTAGCGAACTAGTGACATACATCATCAGTAATGACATCCTTGCTTTTCAGTGGTCACAGTAATACTTTATTCGCCAGTCAAATCACACAAAAAAGTACGTATCAATTGAATCAGTCAAAATAATTGACACTTTGTCACCAATCCACATTGACCTTAGTATGAAAGAACGGTGTGAGTCAGTGTAGATGAGTTTTTGAGATTTTACCACTGCTAGTAATTTTCGTGGAACGCAGAAATTTCTGGAAATTGCGAGGTTGTTCGCCTAAAGGGAGCACTGACATAGAATGTAAGAAATTTGAAATTGTGTCGTGAAAAATATTTTATCATCGATTTTTTTAATGTAGAAAGAGGGAGTTACATTTAGGGCCTCAAGAACCGGATATCATAGTACGTGGGGCGAGGGAGTGTTAGTTAGAGCTTCAAGAACCGGATATCATAGTACGTGGAGCGAGGGAGTGTTAGGGCCTCAAGAACCGGATATCATAGTACGTGGAGCGAGGGAGTGTTGGGGCCTCAAGAACCGGATATCATAGTACGTGGAGCGAGGGAGTGTTAGTTAGGGCGTCAAGAACCGGATATCATAGTACGTGGAGCGAGGGAGTGTTAGTTAGGGCGTCAAGAACCGGATATCATAGTACGTGGAGCGAGGGAGTGTTAGGGCCTCAAGAACCGGATATCATAGTACGTGGAGCGAGGGAGTGTTAGTTAGGGCGTCAAGAACCGGATATCATAGTACGTGGAGCGAGGGAGTGTTAGTTAGGGCGTCAAGAACCGAATATCATAGTACGTGGAGCGAGGGAGTGTTAGTTAGGGCGTCCAGTCCGGAGATCATAGTACGTGGAGCGAGGGAGTGTTAGTTAGGGCTTCAAGAACCAGATATCATAGTACGTGGAGCGAGGGAGTGTTAGTTAGGGCTTCAAGAACGGGATATCATAGTACGTGGAGCGATGGAGTGTTAGTTAGGGCTTCAAGAACCAGATATCATAGTACGTGGAGCGAGGGAGTGTTAGGGCTGCAAGAACCAGATATCATAGTACGTGGAGGGAGTGTTAGGGCCTCAAGAACCGGATATCATAGTACGTGGAGCGAGGGAGTATTAGTTAGGGCTTCAAGTCCGGAGATCATAGTACGTAGAGCGAGGTAGTGTTAGTTAAGACTTCAAGAACCGGAGATCAGAGTCTGTGGAGCGAGAGAGTGGTAGTTAGGGCTTCAAGAACGTGGTTCAGAGATGGTGGAGCAAGGGAGCTCTAGTTTGGGCTACAAGAACTGGGGATAATAGTCCGGGCTTTCAGTACATATGTCTGTCACACAAGTTTTGATATATCTTTTGGGAGCGTCCTTGTCTAGTTGTTATCAGAAAGAGATAGCAAAGAATAGTAACGCTACTACTTATCATGTTTGTCGTAATACACAACTAAAGGGCTTAGGAATGGATTGGCTACACTATTACGTACTATAGTTATAATTAATGAAATATTGCATGCTAAAGTCAGATATGACTCAAAGGTACATTTATCGCAGTAGGCATGTAAACATTTACACATCACATTTAGTTGCCACACTATATCATTATCAAGTGCCATCTCCGCAACAACGGTCGGCAGTAAACAGCCTCTGTCTCCTTCCTTACTGGCGCACTCTACTAAACTATATTCAGTTGATCTTTGGATATTTGACTTCCACGTGTATCTCTTTCATCTTGCGCTCATTCCTTCAAATACATCATACTAAGTGGTAACAGAATACGAATGAACACAGGAGAACACGGATTTTTCGGTACAACATAAAAACTCCAGCCTGGGTTAATAACTAATACAAAATTAAAATCCCAGACTCGGACCATACCAAATAGAAATCCCAGCCTGAGAGCACACAGCATTAATACCTGAGGGCCCACTGTTTATAGGGCATGGATGTGCGAAATAATTCTCATCAGGTCAGTTCCGACAATCGTGGGAGGTCATGGATTCGTATAACTCTCTGTTTACATAATTTTTGTTCAGCGTCGTTGTTGACTCGTTGCCATGCCACGATGTCAGATTATCTAATATTTTCTCACATTGTTGTCTTATATCACTCTTCCCTCAATCTTTCCCATTGTAACTATGTTCTCTAGACCCCCTTGTCGCATAACGTGACCAAAGGAACTATGGATTGTCTTCTCTGATATTATTGAGTAAAACCCGTCTCGTGTTTGACTCTTCAAGCACATCCTAGTTAGTTTATCCAACTGTCTATGATACTCTCAGCATTCTTCTATAGAATCACATCTCTGTTGTCCATGATACTCTCAGCATTCTTCTATAGAACCACATCAATGTTGTCCATGATACTCTCAGCATTCTTCTATAGAACCACATCAATGTTGTCCATGATACTCTCAGCATTCGTCTATAGAACCACATCTCTGTTGTCCATGATAGTCTCAGCATTCTTCTATAGAACCACATCAATGTTGTCCATGATACTCTCAGCATTCTTCTATAGAACCACATCTCTGTTGTCCATGATACTCTCAGCATTCTTCTATCAAACCACATCTCTGTTGTCCATGATACTCTCAGCATTCTTCTATAGAACCACATCTCTGTTGTCCATGATACTCTCAGCATTCTTCTATAGAACCACATCTCTGTTGTCCATGATACTCTCAGCATTCTTCTATAGAACCACATCTCTGTTGTCCATGATACTCTCAACATTCTTCTATAGAACCACATCTCTGTTGTCTCCAAATTTTCAATTCCCTTGTTTATTTATTGTCCAAGATGCACATCCATATATTCGAATACGTGTTATATGTATAGTAGATCCTATAACAGCAACTTGTAGTCGAGGATAAAGCTAACCCTTCATGTACTAAGTCGTAGCAACTATATAAAAAGAGCGCATCATCTTATGAAAAGAGGAGAAATGCTGCAGCCCAACAGCGGCGAGTAGCTAGAAAATCACGGATAGACCAAAACCCGCCTACAGTGATCATTTCATGTCCGAACTGTCCAAGGACACTTACAGCCCGATTATCGCTCAATAGCCATCTACCAACTATTATGCATGGTCATAATTTCCTGAATTTTCAAAGTAGATGTAAAGACATCACTTGTGATAGACAATCGAACACACGTAGCAACTAATAAAAGGGATGGTCATTTCCCTTCCTTGCTGTGTTTACCTTCCTTAGCACATACGCCACGTTCCCATTTACAACTGGGTCGACTTGAGACATTATCCTGTCAGGAAAGAAATCATACCTCAAAATTGTTTGTTGATTTCTGGACATGATTTTCAACCTGGAACTCGGTGTATCCCGGTGATAGTAAGCCAGCTCATTGTCATCTAAGCAACCATACTACTTCGGTGTTATGTAGCTCTGAAAAATCTCTCTTTCTTTCTCTCTCTATCTCTCTTTCTCTCTCTCTCTCTCTCTCTCTCTCTCTCTCTCTCTCTATATATATATATATATATATATATATATATATACATATATATATATATGTGTCGGGATGGTACAGGGCCCGTATGTGACGTCCAAGGTAATGAGTTTAATCCCCGCCACAGGTAATTGTGCATTCGGACCGTTTAGAAAGCAGTGGCAAACTACTGAACGTATTTATATTGCCGAGAAAATCACTACAGCCAAACATTTCTGGATTAATAGCGATGCCCTTAGTAGTATATGCTACCAATTTATGTATATATATATATATATATATGTGTCTGTTACACACCCTCTAGCTAGCATGCTATTTGACTATTCATCTATAGATGTTCTTTGAGATGTTCTTTGGGAATGCTATTTGGGAGTGTTATTTTGTGCAGGCAAAATGTGCTCTCTTCTGTCCTGTAGACAATGCATTGACAATAAGTATTTTACTGACGGTTTGTTCTCAATGACCTTCTTTATTAAACATGACAATACATATATAACGGACACATCAACCGTCATTCTGGTTATTATATGTCAATGTGCAAGTGTCCTCAACAGCTACACAGGAGAAAAATAGCGCGAGATCAGCATGTGTTCAGAAAAGCTGTTATGAAATAAATATATTCTGTCCAGAATATGATACATGATAGTGATGATTACGTGGAAACTGTAAAATATGGAATGATATCTACTTTTCCGAAATAAATGACCAATAAGTTCATAAAGTGAACGGAAATACAAAAATAGTACAGTATAAATTAGGAAGATCAGCTATTTGATACAAGGTCGGGCTTATGCGGGAATCCATTGGGATATTCAAGCAGGAAGATGATATAACTCATGTTGTAGAGGAGAGCTAGAAACAGATCCATGGTTGACATGGAAGACACATCATCGATCATTGGAGAGAGAAAATAAACTGTTTGTGGATGAAAAGTAATACTAAACTATGCTAAGAGTTTGTATGATAAACATACAAAGAAGTACTTATGAATCCGATTACTTTGTTGTGTGTACTCAGAATTGATTATAAGGGTATCTCTCATATGTTCTTTTTTCCCACTGAACACGGATGGGTCGGGCCATTGGCGCAAATAACACGGCGGCACAACGCATTTCCCTTCTCTGGACAAACATCCCGCTGATAAAGGAGATTCAGCTGGAGTTTGAGAAAGAACGCTGAAGAAGAAAAATAATATTTTTTTAAATGATAGTTGCTCTGTTGTTTTGTTTTTCTTTCACTCTCTCTCTCTCTCTTCTGTTCTTGTAATATGTTTTTATTTTTTCTCATGTTTCTTTATCTTATCTTCTTATTATCTTATTTTGCGCCTCCCTTACATTGTGACTCTCTTTTTGTATTATTCATTTCTTGATGTTTGTTTTTGTCTCATGAATACGTTTTAGTCGATTGTGATGATGTCGTTAAAGTATGTATTGTGTTGCAACACTCCGTACGTATCCATGCTGCTTTTCCCCACTTATTGCTCTAAGTTGCACCATACCTCATATCTCTAGTGGGTTGACTGTTCCCTAATACTCAGGATTTATCCCCCTATAAGTGTTGTAGTCGGTTGTCGGAGTTTGAAAGGGAAGCTCCGCCGAAGACGGATGTGTTGGGCCATTGGCGCAAATAAAACGGCAACACAACGCATTTCCATTCTCTGGACTACATCCAACTGGAAATCTTGTAGGACCATTGTCCTGTTACAAGAGATATCCAGTGGGAATTTGAGAATGAACGCTGAAGAAGAAGAAGAAAGGGAAGCGGAAAAAAATTACACTGTTTACCGTCCATGGATGTCACAAGAGGCGACTAGTGAGGTTATGGGGTAAAAAATAAATAATATGTCGCCCGTGTGTTGGGGGACCGGAAAGGGGAGCAAAGAATAGCAACACTGTTTACCTTCCATGCATATCGTAAGAAGCGACTAAGTAGGTTATGGGATGGCAGTGGCTGTCCCATCCCATATAAGATCAGCGACCCAAAGTTATGCTGAAGTAGAATGTGTCAGGACGAAATGCGCAGATATCGCAGCAATGATGTAAACAATGACACAACGCATATTGTTCTCCGGACTACATACTGCTAACCTGCAGGATTTTGTGAACGAACTCAGAAGAAGAAGATGGAGAAGTAATATGTACTAACCGCTGCAAAACAGAAATGCACTATTTATTAGTTACATTATTTAGCTCTGCCATTTAAACGTGAAACTTAATGGCGACGTCCTCACTCGTCGCATTGTCATGTGACATATTCTTTCCAGAACGTTGTCTTCCCAAGGAACTCTCTGAACCTCCTTCTGTCTTGGGCGATGCGGCTTGCATTGTCCAACGATGTATTCATGTTATCTTTAATGTCTTCCGTCAGTCCATCGTCTTCTTGGTCTTCCCTTTCTCTTCTTACCAGCTACTCTGCCCTCCATTATTGGTCTTTTAAACAATTGTATCTCTTTAAATAACCAAACAGGTGTAGTTTTCTTTTTGCTATTGTGTTTAGTAACCAAGACTCTGGAATCTTCAATGTGTTTATACTATCTGAGTTTCTCTGTTTGTTATGATATGATACATATTCCATGATATTCTAAGTATCTTTCTGTAGCATTTCATTTCAAAGACGCTGGTCTTCTTTGTCGCTGTTTTACTTAGGGTCCATGTTTCACAGCCGTATGTTGCAACCGAAAAACTAAATGTTCGTAGCATTAGAAATTTCGTTACTATTTTGTTGTTTTTTCATATGTTTTTCAACTGTGTTATTTTACATTATGCCATTGCCAATTTCTTCCATATTTCTGTTATGCAATCATCTGCACCGTTGATATTTTCTCCTAGGTATTTGAATTTATCCACACATTATATCACGGTATTGTCTATTCTAATTGTTGATTGTTGTGTTGTTATATCTGTTGACATTTTTTTTGTTTTTTCCGTGTTTAAATATAAGTTTTATTATTCTCTATATGTCTTTGTGTTCTTGATTAGTTGTTTCAATCCCTTAATATCATTTGAAAGAAGCAGTGTCGTCTGCGTAGCGTAGTTTAGTGTTTCGAAGCCACCGGTGTTTAAAGTGTGGTAGTCAACGTTGTGTATGCCTTCTCTCACATTCCTCATTATATTAGAAGAAAGGTTAGATTAATCCATTGGAAATTTCTAGGCACAGCATTTCCGTAGGTTGTCATTACTTTCGGGAAGGAACAGCCGCTAATGGAAAACCGTATGGAGAACACATTATTTCTCTACGGCCATATTGACGGAAATTCAATATTATGTCGTAGTATGTTGTGAATAAGGTATATTGATCGAAACGTCGATTTGTGTGCGTTTTTATGTGTGTTATCAGTGATTAACAAAACTACCATGTCCCTAGTTTCGCCTTTAGCGGTGGAGATGGCCTTCCCATCCCTTAGATGGTAAAAGTAGTCGAGAAGTTGGGTCATTTCGAAAGGTGCATATATGGCAGCATAGTTGTAAACAATGACACACCGCATTTTATTCTCCAGACCACATCTTACTAATATGTTTGAGAATGAAAGAATGAGAAAAATATGGTACAATTATATTCTAGTTGATTTTCCATTTTGTTCCATCACAATTCGGTTATGCAATTGAGCTTCTGATTAATGAGTGTAGGTTATCTTCATGTGAAGATGTCATAATGATCTGCAGGAGAACGAGAATTAACGCGCAAGAATACAAAGTAAAGTATTAATAAATGCGTTATCAATTTGCCTGTGATAATTAATTCCTAGTATCTCCTCTACCAACCAATTAAAAGTAGTCCCGGCGGCTGTGTCACGTGATTTATTTGTTTTTGTTTATGTGGTATCTAGGTCACGAGAGTCATGACGCTTTATCATATTTACGATGTCATGTTTGGGTTTGATTTATCAACGTGTCTGTTATGCAAGGATTTTCTTCCACATTCTCTGTCACGTTAATTTATCTTTGTGATTTTAGCGTACTGTGAATACATTTTCCCTCCACAATTTTACATAATTAGCTGCGATACTTGCACCTTTAGAAACTTGCATCCGTTTCTTCTTTAGATAGTTTTCCTAACCTACTGATAGTCTGGAACTGGCTTTAGCGTAAAATTTGTGAATTTTGTATGCAGTGATTTTCATTTCGAACGTTCTTTTTCTCTGTGTATTTAGAATGTCTATTTAGCGGGATTTGTTTCCTGTTGACCATTTTATTTGGATATTACTTTATTTACGTATGCAAGTGGTCACGTGTACTTTACATATTTATTCTGGTGAATGCTGTTAATAAACACCTGAACAGAATAAACCCATTATACGATCAAAATTGCAGACAATGTAACGTACAAGAAGAGACTGTTGAACACCTACTACTGCAGTGACCAAAACTAACAGACATCCGACAAGAACTATTACCACCAATTCCAGCTATACACAACACACTCTACACAACTGCACCACAACTGAGGAAAACCTGTGCATTCAATAGAAGTGATATGTGCTGTCAAGAGCTTCCTGCTCACAGCGATAGGGGTTGAATCATCATCATCTGATGATGAATGCCACGTTTCTCTCTATGTAAATCCACTAGCTATATTTTTGCTGATGTTGATAACTGAGATTGCTATAAAACTGTATAATAAAAGTACTTAGGTAAAACTCAAGCTTTGCAATGAACGCACAGTATATGTATATCAGACTATAGGATATGAGTATGGGAAAAAATCCAATATATAAAATAGTAGCAAAGTTTAAACATTAAGGTGTCTTTCAAGAACATACAAGACAAACCGTGAACAAACAGTTCAGACAGTAAACTTAATGACACTATCATCACAAAAGCATTATGCTACGGACATTTAAAAGGAGAGATTTCCAAGGTGACAGTAACGTAAGTATATACATATATTGTCAAATAGACATGCATTAAAAATGTGTGAATGAGAACTAAATAAAACAACTATGCTTGAAAAAGCATTCACAACAAGGCTCACATTTAAATATATGAATGATTGGTGTTAAGACCAAATGACTTAATGGTAGCAAACAACAATATATAGCGATTTTTGAGGGTGTATCTAGCTCTATCGTCGTTGGTGCAAGATCTTAATGCAGTGACCTGAATGAGGCGGGCACCACAATGGCCGATGCGATTAAAATGTGTAACGAAAGGATTAGGTGTTCTATGGTTAATGACATGAAGATATCGGCAGAAACGATCACTTAGTCTTTTGCTAGTTTTTCCACCTATATATTTATTAGTAAAAGACATGGCACCTTGTTGAAGAACATACTTGACGGTAGAGTCGAAGGCCGGCGAGCAAATGGGGCTGATGATGAAGTAACCTCTTAACTTTCGACCAGGTAGATCTTGACAGGATATACCATTTCTGACAAAAAGCACATGTTCTCCTCAGGTAAGTAACCGAGGTGACACCTGATTCTTAATTCTTGATTAGAAAACTGAGCTCACAGCACGTGGGGCAGTCCCATAAGTTCTCCGCCCTCTGTTCCAGAAGCCATTCGACTCGATGGCGTTTTGAGTCCAATGCCGCTTAAACAGACGTCGACATCAGGGCAAAACTCTGGCCCTTGTGACAGGTTTCTTTGTTGTGCCGCCTACCCACGCCGTGCCCGTAAATAGTTCAATGACAACGTCGGCCTGTCGGAACAACATGGTAACTGTTATCGAAGGTTATGACTACGGGATTGTAATGACTTGCCATGAAGCTTCTATAAGAAGATAACCTCAATATAAAGGCATGTCATCTACTAAGATTTATTGTTGCATTGTTGGTTTGTCTAGTGAGCCATTGGTGAGATCACAGACACAACAGCATGCGCACCTGAGCAGGTATAAGGTTTGTTGTTTCACGTGTACGGTTGTTTGTAGATGGTGTGGGGGGTGATGTTATCGAATCATTTTTAGTCCCCGAAGGGACGCATTCCAGTGAGGAGTATTCCATGATCATTAGTTCTTGTCAGGAGTTTATCATATAATTCTGGCCAACAAGTGCATCATTCTTATCAGGAGTTTATCATATAATTCTGGCCAACAAGTTCATCATTCTTGTGTCAGATTTGTTGATCTATCCGCAATGAGAGAACATATATCATTACCTGCCACCGATGTATCTGCCACGAAATGGCGACGGTGGTATGTTTAATGGCCTTCATCTGTCCATCATTCATGATAAACATTTGACAGAGGACGACAGTAAGAAATCGAGTTAAAATGTGTGTTAAAACATGCAGTTAAAATAAATGTTAAAACATGCAGTTTAAATGTGTGTTAAAATCATGCAGTTAAATGTGTGTTAAAACATGCAGTTAAAATGTGTGTTAAAATCATGCAGTTAAAATGTGTGTTAAAATCATGCAGTTAAAATGTGTGTTAAAACATGCAGTTAAAATGTGTGTTAAAACATGCAGTTAAAATGTGTGTTAAAACATGCAGTTAAAATGTGTGTTAGAACATGCAGTTAAAATGTGTATTAAAACATGCAGTTAAAATGTGTGTTAGAACATGCAGTTAAAATGTGTTAAAACATGCAGTTAAAATGTGTGTTAAAACATGCAGTTAAAATGTTTGTTAATACATGCAGTTAAAATGTGTGTTAAACATGCAGTTAAAATGTGTGTTAATATATGCAGTTAAAATGTGTGTTAAACATGCAGTTAAAATGTGTGTTAATATATGCAGTTAAAATGTGTGTTAATATATGCAGTTAAAATGTGTGTTAAACATGCAGTTAAAATGTGTGTTAATATATGCAGTTAAAATGTGTGTTAAAACATGCAGTTAAAATGTGTGTTAGAACATGCAGTTAAAATGTGTATTAAAACATGCAGTTAAAATGTGTGTTAGAACATGCAGTTAAAATGTGTTAAAACATGCAGTTAAAATGTGTGTTAAAACATGCAGTTAAAATGTTTGTTAATACATGCAGTTAAAATGTGTGTTAAACATGCAGTTAAAATGTGTGTTAATATATGCAGTTAAAATGTGTGTTAAAACATGCAGTTAAAATGTGTGTTAATATATGCAGTTAAAATGTGTGTTAAAACATGCAGTTAATATGTGTGTTAATATATGCAGTTAAAATGTGTGTTAAAACATGCAGTTAAAATGTGTGTTAAAACATGCGGTTAAAATGTATGTTAAACATGCAGTTAAAATGTGTGTGAAAACATGCAGTTAAAATGATTTTTACACGTCAGGTGGTTAGACTATCCCCCTACATACTTTAGTAGACCACTATTAATGACTGTAAATAAGACTATAATCCTATTCTTTGAACCCTGACTGCAAGTTCAAGCCCCAATTTCCACACGGGCGGGGCTCTAGAGGAAGATGATATAGGTATAAATGGGAGGGAATCATCATGATATCCCTAGTCTCGTTCTATCTAAGTGCGTCACAAGACCAGAGACAGAGAACGTGCATCACATCACAAGAGACAGAGAACGTGCATCACAAGACAAGAGACAGAGAATGAGCATCACAAGACAAGAGACAGAACGTGCATCACAAGACAAGAGACAGAGAATGAGCATCACAAGACAAGAGACAGATAATGTGCACACAAGACAAGAGACAGAGAACGTGCATCACAAGACAAGAGACAGAGAACGTGTATCACAAGACAAGAGAGAGAGAACGTGCACACAAGACAAGAGACAAATAATGTGCACACAAGACAAGAGACAGAGAACGTGCACACAAGACAAGAGACAAATAATGTGCACACAAGACAAGAGACATATAACGTGCACACAAGACAAGAGACAGAGAATGTGCACACAAGACAAGGGACAAAGAATGTGCACACAAGACAAGAGACAAATAATGTGCACACAAGACAAGAGACATATAACGTGCACACAAGACAAGAGACAGAGAACGTGCACACAAGACAAGAGAGAGAGAACGTGCACACAAGACAAGAGACAAATAATGTGCACACAAGACAAGAGACAGAGAACGTGCACACAAGACAAGAGACAAATAATGTGCACACAAGACAAGAGACATATAACGTGCACACAAGACAAGAGACAGAGAACGTGCACACAAGACAAGAGACAAATAATGTGCACACAAGACAAGAGACATATAACGTGCACACAAGACAAGAGACAGAACGTGCATCACAAGACAAGAGACATATAACGTGCACACAAGACAAGAGACAGAGAATGTGCTATGTTCTTGAATTTCTCCCATACCACTTACTGATACCGTTTGAACGAATATATTTATTATAGACTTGCGTGTCTTGCTAATGCTATTTTCTATCCAAATTCAATCAGCAACGCGCTGACCCGAAACACTAGTTTTCATCGATTGTGCTGTGTTTTGAGGGTGGCTTGGCGGGCCATTTTACATTAGTGAATTATCACTTTTGATTGCTGTAAGTTTGTGAGATATTATTAGAGTGTCAATATTTTATAAATTGTGATTGCCGTAAGTTTGTGAGATAATATTAAAGTGTCAATATTTTATAAATTTTGATTGCCGTAAGTTTGTGAGATAATATTAAAGTGTCAATATTTTATAAATTTTGATTGCCGTAAGTTTGTCAGATTCTGTTACTGTCTCATCACATATTTAAATAGACATATGAAAGATATCAGGACAGCAGACACGTTTAAGAGAGAGGGGAGGGGTAAGGGAAAACTAAAAGAAAAATGTTAGCCTAGCATTGAGACATGAGAGAAAATCGGTATCGGAAATTATTTACAGAACACGAAACAGAAGTGTGAAAAGACATGGTAAACAGTACCACATAGCGTAGACTATACATGATTGACAGTACAAGAAATAGAAGGTGTAGAAAGACATGATTACCAAAGTCACAATGTATTGACTCATGATTACCAAAGTCACAATGTATTGACTTATAAGAAAAAATATATTGACAGCGCGAAAAGCAGAACACTATGGAAAGTGTTATCCTAATGATAACCAATGACACACGGCCATGAACTATAACAATATTAGATTGCTAATATGTGTGTAAACATTTCAATATGTCTTGTGCTGTGTGAAATATATTGTTCTAACGGCATTGTGTTGTTATATATACTATAATAATACTGTCGTGTTATTATTTCTGTATGAAACACGCTCGCAGTGTATGTGTATGGCTTAAACAAGGATGTTCCTGTTTGTAGCATGGTCTACTCATGTCCAGCATATCCTACACATGTCCAGAATATCCTGCTTATGTCCAGAAAATCCTAATGTCCAGCATATCTTGATAATGCCCAGAATATTCTACTGTCCAGCATATCCTACGCATGCTCAGAAAAAAAACTTGCAGTATATCCTTCTCATGTCCAGCATATCCTACTCATGTCCAATATATCATAATGTCCAACATATCCGACTCATGTTCAGACTATCCTAATGACCAGCATATCCTACTCATGTACATCATTTCTTACTCATGTCCAGTATATCTTACTCCTGTCCATTATATCCTACTCATGTTCAATATTCCCTACTCATGTCGATCGTATCCCACTCACGTGCAGTATATCCTACTCATGTCCGGGATATCTTACTCATGTCCAGTATTTCATATTCATGTCGAGCGTATCCCACTCATGTCGAGTATAGCCTAATCATGTTCAATATTTCCTACTCATGTCCAGTATATGCTACTCATGTCTCGCGTGTCCGACTGATGACCCGTATATCCTACTCATTTCCCGCATATCCTACTCATGCCCCGCGTATCCTACTCATGTCCAGACTAAAGGAAGTGGGGTTGTAATGTGGCGTGACTAGAAACGAATGCAACTATGGACTGAAAGAATGCATGTCAAGCAACAGAGTGCTGGAACTGTCAATCGTGTTTGTTGTGTTGACTGTGTTTTGCGAAACGTACAGATGTCCGCACAGTTTTTCTTCTACTCTTGTTTCTCTGGGCTAGTGTATTTTCGTCAGTATTTCTCATTCCGGACATTCCCGAAGAATATACTCTACTTTCCGCGGTGCCTGCCCTCGTGTACACGTGGAAGTGTTAAAACAATTGACCATTCTATACCAGTGGCCGTGGAGTCTGTTGTATCCTGTTCTGAGGCGCAAATACTCAACTTGGTTTGGTCTGTTCATAATTTCATACACGTATTGTGTTGGAGTTAGCTTTATCATTGCCTTAATCATCTGTTTCTTTTGATAGTACGTTACTGGCACATCTGTTTCTTTTGATAGTACGTTACTGGCATATCTGTTTCTTTTGATAGTACGTTACTGGCACATCTGTTTCTTTTGATAGTACGTTACTGGCACATCTGTTTCTTGTGATAGTACGTTACTGGCACATCTGTTTCTTTTGATAGTACGTTACTGGCACATCTGTTTCTTTTGATAGTACGTTACTGACACATCTGTTTCTTTTGATAGTACGTTACTGACACATCTGTTTCTTTTGATAGTACGTTACTGGCACATCTGTATCTTTTGATAGTACGTTACTGGCACATCTGTTTCTTTTGATAGTACGTTACTGGCACATCTGTTTCTTTTGATAGTACGTTACTGGCACATCTGTTTCTTTTGATAGTACGTTACTGGCACATCTGTTTCTTTTGATAGTACGTTACTGGCACATCTGTTTCTTTTGATAGTACGCTACTGGCACACCTGTTTCTTTTGATAGTACTCTACTGGCACATCTGTTTCTGTTGATAGTACTCTACTGGCACATCTGTTTCTTTTGATAGTACGCTACTGGCACATCTGTTTCTTTTGATAGTACGTTACTGGCACATATGTTTCTTTTAATAGTACGTTACTGGCACATATGTTTCTTTTAATAGTACGTTACTGGCACATATGTTTCTTTTAATAGTACGTTACTGACACATCTGTTTCTTTTGATAGTACGTTACTGGCACATCTGTTTCTTTTGATAGTACGTTACTGGCATATCTGTTTCTTTTGATAGTACGTTACTGGCACATCTGTTTCTTTTGATAGTACGTTACTGGCACATCTGTTTCTGTTGATAGTACGTTACTGGCACATCTGTTTCTTTTGATAGTACGTTACTGGCACATCTGTTTCTTTTGACAGTACGTTACTGACACATATGTTTCTTTTGATAGTACGTTACTGACACATTTGTTTCTTTTGATAGTACGTTACTGGCACATCTGTATCTTTTAATAGTACGTTACTGGCACATCTGTTTCTTTTGATAGTACGTTACTGGCACATCTGTTTCTTTTAATAGTACGTTACTGGCACATCTGTTTCTTTTGATAGTACGTTACTGGCACATCTGTTTCTTTTAATAGTACGTTACTGGCATATCTGTTTCTTTTGATAGTACGTTACTGGCACATCTGTTTCTTTTGATAGTACGTTACTGGCACATCTGTTTCTTTTGATAGTACTCTACTTGCACATCTGTTTCTGTTGATAGTACGTTACTGGCACATATGTTTCTTTTAATAGTACGTTACTGGCACATCTGTTTCTTTTAATAGTACGTTACTGGCACATATGTTTCTTTTAATAGTACGTTACTGGCACATCTGTTTCTTTTAATAGTACGTTACTGGCACATCTGTTTCTTTTAATAGTACGCTACTGGTACATCTGTTTCTTTTAATAGTACGCTACTGGTACATCTGTTTCTTTTAATAGTACGCTACTGGTACATCTGTTTCTTTTAATAGTACGCTACTGGTACATCTGTTTCTTTTAATAGTACGCTACTGGTACATCTGTTTCTTTTAATAGTACGCTACTGGTACATCTGTTTCTTTTAATAGTACGCTACTGGTACATCTGGTTGATCATTAACAGCTATCTTCTTAGCCAGACCATCTGCTTTCTCATTTCTAGGTATTCCACAATGTGGAGGTATCCACTGCATAGATACCCCATCGAGGCCAGCTCCTTGTCACAGAGATGGGGCTTAGTTCAGCCAACAGAGGCTTAAGATTAAGACTGAAAAGGACATCTTAAAATCGAGAAGACCGCTATCTTCCCTAGCAAGTACAGATGCTGAAGACGGAGGGAACCACCCAATAGATGCACAGAAGTAGTCAGAATATCACGTAAAAACTCAAGAAGTGAAATATATTTATAATCGTGTAATTTCGAATATACCCAGGGAAGGTTGGAGCATCTGTGGATGTGTCACGTATGTAAGGAGGTTGATCTCAGGACCTCTCGCTTTATTCTTGTCAGGACATAGTTGTCATCCAATCATTTCTTGGCTGTAGCGTCTAGCAATTTTCTAGACGATATAAATACGTTTAGTATGTTGCTTTTGCTTTATGAACATTCCCGATGCGTAAATGCTTGTATGACATTTTCTGTCCGCGACACGATGTGCAACTCTCCACCACATACACGTATGTTGGTGCTGGGATTTCGTCATCATCATCATCATCATCAAGTGTCACCTCCACAACAAAGATTGGCTTAGATTACATACAAGGCACTAAATAATGTCTTGCAATTACAACAAGTAAAAATATTGTCGGTGAAATATGTTGCACATTAATGCTCCCAATGGAGCACACCGTATTTTATAAAGACTATTTATCTTCAAGGAATATCACTCTCTCCTCATTAGCTGACACAATTTTAACATTATACACCGTTACTTGCTCTGTCTGTTTACTTATCCTCTCCAGATAATGGCGACTGTTTCTTTTCCCCGTTTATTATCAAAGAATATCTATTTCACTGATTCTGTTTTCTTTATTTAAACTTTCATTCTCTCCTAATCTCATTTTTAAAATACTTTTTTCTAACTTTCTTTCCGTCAATACTTTTCTTTCACTTTCAACTTTCATTTGACAATTTCAAAACTTTCAATCTCTATCACCTCTCTCCTCTCCTCCATATTGTATCTCTCCTCTCTCTCTTAATTCCTCCATATTTTATCTCTTCTCTCTCTCTTAACTCCTCCATATTTTATCTCTTCTCTCTCTCTTTACTCCTCCATATTATGTCTCTTTTCTCTTTCTTAACTAATTCATATTTTGTCTCTCCTCTCTCCTCTCTCTCTTTATTCTTTCATTGTTTATATCCCCTCTGCTCTCTCTTAACTCCTCCATATTTTGTCTCTCCTCTCTCCTCTCTGTCGTTATTCTTTCATTGTTTATATACCCTCTCCTCTCTCTTTACTCGTCCATATTTCGTCTCTCTATTCTCTTTATGGTGTCGTTCCTTTTCACTCTCTTTACATCTCCATATGTTGTCTTTCCTCTCCTCTTTCTGGACTCAGTACTCACTCTCTCCTACTATCACTATCTCTCTATCTTGTACAATACTTATGTTTTACAATCTGCCTCTAGTAACAATTATTTTTTCCGTTAGCACTTCTAAATTCTCGGTTACTGGATCGAAGTCTTGACTAAACCCCCCCCCCTTCCACCATTCTTACAGAGCCATGGAAGAGTTTGCATAAAAAAACTGTTATTAGTGAGCTTTTAGAATCTGTTACTACATTATCGTCTAATGGATTGCCTATTTTTTTTTATTTCTTTCCTCCGTTAAATGGGTCTGTTCCTCCTCCCAGCTGAGTTTCTTTCTTTCAGCACTTCCATTTCTCTCAATCATTACTGTATGTTTTTCCACTGTTTTAATGTGGTGACATGGCTAAATGCTGGGGAACCAAATATTGTTCTACGTCCATCACAAGTGATGATGACCATTTGTAACATCCACTTTTCATTTTCAATTATCGTTATTTTCCTTGACTTTTTGTTCAGAGATGTCTAATAAACCTTATTCTGGCCGCAAAGTTCTTGGACAGTTCTACCATGGGATGAGCATTGTAGAGGGTTTCTGATCTACCTGTGACTTTCTAGCTACTCTCTGCTGTTGAGCTGCTTCACTTGCTCTCTGTCCACAAGATGCTGCACCTCTTTCTCTGTACAGCGTCATGAAGTTGTTTTTTAATACGTTCATCCCATTCATCTTACCCTAGTTCAAAAGCTTTGAGTAAGGTCTTTAACGAGTGCATGTAGCGCTTCATTTTACCACCTTGTGAACTTGAACCAGTGCTTGTAGCGTTTCATTTGACCACCTTGTGAACTTTAACGAGTGCTTGCAGCGCTTCATTTGACCACCTTGTGAATATTAACGAGTGTTTGTAGTGCTTGATTTGACCACCTTGTGAACTTTAACGAGTGCTTGTAGCGTTTCATTTGACCACCATGTGAACTTTAACGAGTGCTTGTAGCGCTTCATTTGGCCACCATGTGAACATATGCAGAACCGAAAATAAATGCAAGTGAACGGCGTTTAATTCATCGTACGTCAACTTTCTAATTGAACTGTTGGAAATAACCAGGTAATGTTGTTGTTGTCGAGTTGATAAACTCTTGGGCGGGTAATAAATATTATATGCAAAGTTTGAAAAATGTTACAGATAGTGAAGTAGATGAAGTTCCTGATGATGAAAGAATACCTTTAGCTGTGAGAAGGTAGCTCTTGACACATGATGAAATTATTTCTTTAGCTGTGAGAAGGTAGCTCTTGACACATGATGATGATGGAATAATTTCTTAAGGTGTGAACAGGCAGTTCTTGACACATGATGATGATGGAATAATCCCTTTAACTGTCACCAGGTAACTGTTGACAGCCCGTAGCCTGTGACAAAAACACAGGTTCTTCTCTGTAACTGAGGAGACAGCCGGACTCATATAAGCTCTCAAAGACATGTGTGTGTATGGACGTGTATTGATGTGTATGGATGTGTATGAAGGTGTATGGATACATGTTTAGTCCCTGAAGGAGACACTCCAGTGCACCAGTATCTCAGGATTACCAACTCCTGTCAGCAACACAGCAGGCACTTGTGGGTCAATCACCTCATCACTCGTCTCTCAGATCTGATTACCCATTTGCAGTGATGTCACATCTAGCAATTCTATTCTCTGCACCCTGAACTGTTGTACGTTCGTCACAAGTCATGCTGACCATTTGTTACATGCACTTTTGAAAATTTAGTTAGACGTATGTCCTTTGGTATGTGTTCGTCTTGTTTTATCTTGTCAATGTGTGATGTTAGATGTCATTGGTAGCCGAAGTCTTCTTTATTTCAATAACTGTGATGCTGCTTACATAGTGCAGCCTTGATGTTCAAGTATTTTTCTAATGTCATCTATCCATCTTCGTCTGGGTCTTCCCCTGTTTCTCCTTGCAGATGATCATTTATTGAAGGATGATGATGGAATGTGATCTGGTTCGGGTTCCATTCTTATTAGGTCGCCAAACCATTTGATCTTTTTTGTGTATCTATATATTCTTTTCACGATAGTGTTTTCAATATATTTCTTATAGTGTCATCTTTTATTTTATCTCTTTGTGTTACCCCTAGTGTTGTTCTCAAGTACTCCGTTTCGAATACAGAATGTGTTGTGTTCTAGTTTCTCTGTCAGGTTCCAGGTCTGGCATTGATAACACAGTGTCGGCATGCACGCTGTGTTTATTAACGTTCTTATGGAGATCATGTCGATGTCCTATTGTTTCAGCAGTGGTGATAATTGATATAAAACTGTGTTTGCTTTCTGGCATCTTGTCTCTATTTCTTTGTCTAGTCTCTATCTTGTATTACGGCCTAGACAAAACCATAATGGAGGGGATGATGCCAGAGAGACGAACACGAGACACACCAAGAAGAAGATGGACGTAAGACATCAAAGACCACCTGAATATGACAGTAACAGAAGCAGGAGGAAAGGCTCAAGACATCAAAGATCACATAAACATGAGTAACAGAAGCAGGAGGACTGGCTCAAGACATCAAAGATCACACGAACATGACAGTAACAGAAACAGGAGAACTGGCTCAAGACATCAAAGATCACCTGAACATGACAGTAACAGAAGCAGGAGGACTGGCTCAAGACATCAAAGATCACATGAACATGACAGTAACAGAAGCAGGAGCACAGCCTCAAGACATCAAAGATCACCTGAACATGACAGTAACAGAAACAGGAGGACTGGCTCAAGATTACCACCTGCACATGACAGTAACAGAAGTAGGAGGACTGACTCAAGACATCAAAGATCACATGAAAATGACAGTAACAGAAGCAGGAGGACTGGCTCAAGACATCAAAGATCACATGAACATGACAGTAACAGAAGCAGGAGGACTGGCTCAAGACATCAAAGATCACCTGAACATGACAGTAACAGAAACAGGAGGACTGGCTCAAGATTACCACCTGCACATGACAGTAACAGAAGCAGGAGGACTGGCTCAAGATGACCACCTGCACATGACAGTAACAGAAGCAGGAGGACTGGCTCAAGATTACCACCTGCACATGACAGTAACAGAAGCAGGAGGACTGGCTCAAGATGACCACCTGCACATGACAGTAACAGAAGCAGGAGGACTGGCTCAAGATGACCACCTGCACATGACAGTAACAGAAGCAGGAGGACTGGCTCAAGATTACCACCTGCACATGACAGTAACAGAAGCAGGAGGACTGGCTCAAGATGACCACCTGCACATGACAGTAACAGAAGCAGGAGGACTGGCTCAAGATTACCACCTGCACATGACAGTAACAGAAGCAGGAGGACTGGCTCAAGATGACCACCTGCACATGACAGTAACAGAAGCAGGAGGACTGGCTCAAGATTACCACCTGCACATGACAGTAACAGAAGCAGGAGGACTGGCTCAAGATTACCACCTGCACATGACAGTAACAGAAGCAGGAGGACTGGCTCAAGATGACCACCTGAACATGACAATAACAGAAGCCGGAGGACTGACTCAAGACATCAAAGATCACCTGAACATGACAGTAACAGAAGCAGGAGGACTGGCTCAAGACATCAAAGACCACCTGAACATGACAGTAACAGAAGCAGGAGGACTGGCTCAAGACATCAAAGACCACCTGAACATGACAGTAACAGAAGCAGGAGGACTGGCTCAAGACATCAAAGACCACCTGAACATGACAGTAACAGAAGCAGGAGGACTGGCTCAAGACATCAAAGATCACCTGAACATGACAGGACTGGCTCAAGACAGACGTTTTTAAAGGCTGTGATGGCTGCTACATCCTGTTCAACATATGCTACCTGATGATGATGATGATGAATCTCCCATCGTCCGAAAACACGCTGACTAGATATTTAAATTTCTTTACTTGGTTGAGTTTTGTGCCGTCTATGTATATTTATAGTGGGGATTGATTTCCGCATACCTTCAGTATTTCTGATTTTGGTTTGTTGATTCTCATGTTGTTGGTTTCGCAATGCGTATTTAGTTTGTTTTAGTAATTTTACAGCTCAGATATATCGTTGTACATCAACTCTTGATGGTCTGCGAATAGCAATTCGTTTATGATGTTAGTGTCTTCTTTTTTATCCGTTCTCTTGTTTCGTTTAGTTCGTAAATGGCTAATAAGCCCTATTCGGGCTGCAAATTCCCTTGGACAATTTGAACATAGAATTACCTCTGTAGAGGTTTTTTTCTGTCCATACGAGACTTTCTAACAACTCTCCGCTGTTGTGCTGCAGTACTTTTCACAAGATGCTGTGCATCTATGTACTGTGGATCGAAATGTATATCTATGTTGTGCAAGTTCTTCCCCTGTATCTTGGTCTACTATTATGAACTAGAAGCCCAGGCTAGGGTTGCCAGACGGGCATTTGAAAAGAAGAAAAATTCAATTAATCAAGTGCGATGCCGAGTGGCGTAGGCGATCATGCGTCTCCAGAACTCTATCTCTTGTGTTGTTAATAAGTTCAGTTGATGACTTTATTTTGTGCAACCCATACAGAAATTTCTCTCCTTGTATTCCTCTATCTCTTCCAGCCTTGATCTTTCCGGTGGTTACTAAATGTTGAAATTTTAATTTCCTCATCACATGCCCGAAAAATCTTGATTGCCTGCTTCTAGTTTTTGCTGTATTTTGTCGTTTTACTCCATCATCTCTGAGAAAGATACTTAGAATCTCATGAAAAGGAAAATAGAGAAACTCAGATAGTATAAACACATTGAAGATTCCAGAGTGTTGGTTACTAAACACAATAACAAATCTAAAGCTACGCCTGTTTGGTCTTATAAAGAGATACAAATGTTTAGAAAGACAAATAATAAAGGGAGTAGCACCTGGACGGAGGAGACAGAGCAGACCAATAAGTTGATGGACTGACGCCATTAAAAATAACATGAACACCGTTGTGGAAAAATGCAAGCCGCATTGCCCAAGACAGAGAATCGTTCAGAGAGTTCATTGGGAAGACAACTTTCTAGAGAGAATACGTCATATGACATCTGTGAGAGCTTCTACATTAATTAGAAATTACAATTAATTTTAAAAAATAGACAAACTCGTTAGGAGACGACAGTCGAGTGTCCTTATTCTCAAGACGTTCTTCATTCCTGTTCACACTGCAGCATGTTCTTTCCTGCTCGGGTGTGATTTTTTTTATTCATCTCTGTACACACAAAAACCAAACTTACTGGATTTTTTTAACCTAAAGCTTATCTTTCTTTATGAAAACGCTTGAGTTCCATCAAACGATTCAATTTTTCATTCATCTCCAGATATCTGTTTCTCTATCATTGTTTATGATAACAAATATTCAAAGTGTTTTCATGTCACATGCAAACATGCACTGCGAAGACATTCGCCTCAGAAGCCTATCTTAGGGGCGCTAAACTCACTTTCCTAGACCTATTTAGTACCAATAAATGACCACAATTGACATGAAAACAAATAAATAACTATCTTTCCTTGTATTCCACCGATTGCGCTACGCTGCAGATGGATCCTGTGTGATTCACCCCAGGTGACGTATACAATATCTGCGCATGTGGTCCCAGATGTCTGCTTTAGGGAATGTTTCTGTAGGTTGGAGTGCCACCATCCGTGCTGCTATCTTGTCCAGAGAGAACGTTGTCAGTACTTTATTTGCAATCATTTAGCTTGATATACATTGCAGTTTGATGGATTGATTCCTTCACAGTATTTTACAGGCACACTGCAGAGAGAAGAGTTTACTATTTCCGAGTGTTCTCGTGGAACGCTGCAGAGAGAAGAGTTTACTATTTCCGAGTGTTCTCGTGGAACGCTGCAGAGAGAAGAGTTTACTATTTCCGAGTGTTCTCGTGGAACGCTGCAGAGAGAAGAGTTTACTATTTCCGAGTGTTCTCGTGGAACGCTGCAGATAGAAGAGTTGATTCACTACCAGAATCCCATGCGTGGTTTTCATCATCTTCATCGTAGCAAAGATAATGGGATAAATGTGACGTTGTGCTTGAACTAGTTACGGGCACGGCGTGGGTGGGCGAAACAACAAAGAAACCTATCGCAAGGGCCAGAGTTGTGCCCTGATGTCGACGTCTGTTTCGGTGGCATTGGACTCGAAACACCACCGAGTCGAATGGCTGCTGGAACAGAGGACGGAGCACTTATGGGAATGCCGTACGTGCTGTGAGGTAAGTTTTCTAAGCAAGAATCAAGAATGGGATAAATGTAAACATACCTCGACTGTTACCGTACGTGGCCGTGTCCCACATCACACATATCGAACTCACATCGAGTTCCAAAATAGACAGATATGAACCGAGTCGTTACTACCTGAGTTCCAGACACACTTTCTGAATTACATCAAGATCGTGTATCTGTACAGTTTGTGTGCGTGTGAGTGGTAGTGTCACACGCTGCAGGAAAATATTACAAAACATGTGATCGGCGGATAGAAAATGTGGGCGGAGTATTGAAATTAATATCACATCGATAACTTCTATTTCCTTGGTAAATACACGCACAATCTTGGATATGTTGTTAATTCACCAGAGTGTTTGTTCGTGCAGGATGTTTCAAAGTAAGAATCTGCTTTGTAAATTATAACACGAACTCGGAAAATAAATTGTTATAGAGTTTGAGTTGTAGTTGAATTTTGTTGTTTATTAAATTTGGTAGAAATATTGTAAACATTGTGTTTAAGTGGTTATTCTAGTAGTTCCGGGTAGGATAAATTTTGTTGTAATATACCATTTTTAGCACGTATTCGTCTGATTTATTATCACAATCATCACTACCATCTTTCTAATCGTAACATATCGGTATCGTTGTTGTGGTCGTCAGAATCTTCATCACACGAATCAGCATCATCAATACTATCTTTATCGCCATATACCATCATCCTCAATCAGTAATATCAGCATTATCATCATCATTATCATCATCATCATCATCATCATTATCATCATCATTATCATCATCATTATCAAAATCAAAAGTAGAAAATTAATAATTACATACCATCTTAAACATCATCAGGAACATCTTCACCATCATTAATCATTATCAATACCACAACCATAACTTATCATCATCATATTCAACACCATTACCGTCAATGTTAGACAATCATCACCGTTATCTTCATCGAAACTAGAATTACTAGTAAAGCGTACACTGCGCACATTCGAATGACTTGGTGTACAACAAGTGTTGCCGTATACTCCACAGGGATCAAACATCTTACACCCGTATTTTTTTAATAAGTAGTTTGTGTTGAATTAACTTACTTGAATACATATTCCGAGAATATGACTAATGGGGTGCTTGTTCCCTTTCCTCTAAAGAAATGCCAGCGTCATAAATTTAATAAGAAATGTATATAAAGATTTAGGCTATGCACGAGAAGTATTCCTATTTCGTTCATAACCTTTTGAAATTAGTTCCAGCATAGAAGTAACGACTTCTGAAATTAGTTCCAGCTTATAAGTAACGACTTCTGAAGTTAGTTCCAGCAAAGAAGTAACGACTTCTGAAATTAGTTCCAGCATAGAAGTAACGACTTCTGAAATTAGTTCCAGCTTATAAGTAACGACTTCTGAAGTTAGTTCCAGCAAAGAAGTAACGACTTCTGAAATTAGTTCCAGCAAAGAAGTAACGACTTCTGAAATTAGTTCCAGCAAAGAAGTAACGACTTCTGAAAATCACAATTCGCGTGTTATGTTATTTTTGAATCACATTTTCTAATTTGTTTAGGCGCCATATTTTTGCATTCCCACAACTGTGACAGACTACATAATGTGACACCGTGAACTAGTCACATTGTGACAGAAATATTAATACATATTTGACATCTGAACACGTCTTACAATGGTAAGGAGAGAATATCTAACTGCAAACTGGATTTCATCAGTGCAAACTACTCCCAGGTCGTCGTAATACGGCCTATTATGTGAGTATTATGTCCTCGTCAATCCTATCATCATACTGTCATCATACTGTCATCATTCTGTCATCATACTGTCACCATCTATTGTCAGTATCATCTTTCATATTGTATTGTTAAGTCTATCGTCAGTATCACTATTTTCCATCTACTGCCATCATCTATCGTTAATGTCATCTGTCACCTCCTACTTTTATCATATATGGTCAGTATCACATTTTATCTTCTACTGTTTCATCACTTCACCGGCCTGACAGAATCAATTAAACTAGATGATAATATACTAGACAACGTTTCAAATTTCGTATATTTGGGAAATCAAGATAACAGCAGACGGGGATACCAACTTCTTAAGACTCGAATCGCTCACGGCTCCAACGCCATTAACAAACTCTCAAACATCTGGAGATCGAAGATCGCAAGTAAACACATCAAACTGCGACTATTCAATGCAAGTGTGATTCCATCATTGACATATGGATGTGAAAGTTGAAATTCTACCGCAATAATGGATAAGAAGTTAGTTGCCTTCTAGAATAGATGCCTCAAAAAAATCACAAATACTAATTGGAAATATTTCTAATCAAACAACATACTAAGAGAGGAGTCAAAACATGAATATGTGACGAACATCATCAGAAAACGCCGCTGAACATACATCGGCCACATACTTAGAAGACAGAATTCGACGATAAGCCTTCATGTGGACACCAGGCGGAAAAAGAAAACAGGGAAGACCAAAAGCAACGCTCAGAAGAACATTTGTGAATGGATTAAAATCAACAGGCATAAATGAACAAGACCTGCAATCCCTAGTAACTGACCGATAGGCATGGAGAACTATGACATCCGCCCTATGTACCAAACTTGGCAAAAGAGGAACTGACTGACTGTATCATCTATCTTCAATATCTTCTTCTTCTTCTGTGTTCGTTCTCAAACTCCTGCAGATTAGTAGGATGTGGTCTGAAGAGCGGGATGCGTTGTGTCATGGTTTACAACATTGCTGCGATATCTGCGCCTTTCGGCCTGACATATCCGACTTCAGCATGGCTTTGGGTCACTTGTAATAGTATCGGGGGTGACAGACGGTTTGTTTGTACTAATACTGGATGGCAGACGGTTTGTTTGTACTAATGCTGGAAATTGCAGACGAGTTGTTTGCACACATTTCAGACAGAAATATCTACCACAAGCTAGTAAGCTTTAGCTAAAGGCAATATCATTTATCACAAGTCTGCATCTTACGCACTCGGACACGGGAGGCAGACATGACGAAACTACAGAAGCAGAAAAACTATTGTGACGCTGCTATACCATACCTCAGGAAGGACAATGGGATGTTTGGACTAGGATAAGACTAGTGTCTACAAACTAACACAGAGTCCGACTGAAATTGTTGCTACGCACAACAACCAGACAATATAATCGGCAAGACGATTAAGTTACGTAACGCTAGGGGCATAGCTTCTTACAAGAGATGAATATCTAACGTTACGCATGGTATAATAAACGCATACAGGTGTTTTGACAGGTGATAACGTAGATGAAATTCCCAAGTAAGGTCTGCGTGTCGTCGAAACGGAAGAGAATAGGCGGAGACAGAAAACCATAAGTTCTGATTGGCGGAAGTCTTCTAGGAGGAGAGAGATAAGTTAGAAAGACTTAGCTTGGAAGGTCAGTAGTCCCAGGAGTAGTCCCCGGAATCAGTCTCCGCACGGTCAGCCTCCGTAAGTCTCTATCAGGCTTGTCTCGGACAGTCAGTGCTTATCTCCCAGGAGAGATAAATCCTAGTTTAGTCTCACAGCTGAGATAGTCAGTGTTCGGTCTCCCAGGAGAGGCGAAGAGTCAGGGCCAGATAGTCAGTCGTTGTATAATCTCTTACCTTATAACCCGAGTGAAATAATTCCTGAATGTGCTAGCGTAATTTGTAATCGGTGATTATTATATTATTGCCCAGTTGCAGACAATTTAGGATTAGTCTGCAGAGTTGAGGACGGACTCGAATGAGACTAGATTGGGACTTGTGACTAGTGTTTATTTACCTCTCTTATGAGTATGATGCTATTAATTGATGTATATCCACTTGTGTAAATAAACCTCATATTCTTCTGAAGGAGTTCTTTGGTTAACTGATTGATGTCGAGCAGTATTACACAGATTTAGACCTGGTCAAAGCACCAGTATTCCAGTAAGTCCTAAAGGGCATTTACTTCCGTCGCAAATTATTTTGACGCTGCAGATCTTCTTTCTGTCACACTAGTCTGTTCAGGACAGACAGTCAACTATATGTTTCGGTAACAAGTTGTTTTCTGTCACACCAAGTGCAGAGCTTGTTACTGTTACACACTGACCCTATATGGGATGGGAGAGCCAACCCCATCCCATAACCTCCTTAGTCGCCTTTTACGACATGCGTGGAAGGTAAACAGTGTTGCTATTCTTTGCTCCCCTTTCGGGCCCCGGCAACAAACGGGAGATCTTCAATATCATCTGTCATCTCCTACTTTTATAATATATGGCCAGTATGACATTTCATCCTCTACTTTTATCATATATGGCCAGTATGACATTTCATCCTCTACTTTTATCATATATGGTCAGTATCACATTTCATCCTCTACTTTTATCATATATGGTCAGTATCATATCTATCTTCATTATCATCTGTTATCTTATGTTGTCATCATATATCGTCTGTATTATCTTTCATCTGCTACAGTCATCATGTGTCTTCAGCATCATCTTTCATCTTCTCCTGTCATCTAACGTCACTATAATGTGTCATCTTCTCCTATCATCTAACGTCAGTATCATGTGTCATCTTCTCCTGACATCTAACGTCAGTATCATCTTTCATCTTCTCCTGTCATCTAACGTCAGTATCATGTGTCATCTTCTCCTGACATCTAACGTCAGTATCATCTTTCATCTTCTCCTGACATCTAACGTCAGTATCACGTGTCATCTTCTTCTTCCATCATCTATTGTCACTATCATCTTTTATCTTCTATAATCATCAACTATCGTCAGTATCAGCTTTTATCGTCTACTGTTATTTTTAAACTGGCGTTCTCAAACTCCCACTGGATCTCTCTTGATTACAATGTCCATACTACATTTCGAACAACATGTCAAAAATAAAACAGTGATGTGTCGTCGTTTTGTGTTCACCAATGACCCCACACATACGTCTTCTGCGACTTTTAATATTGTCGTTATGTTATCTTCTATTGTTATCGTTATATGCTGTGTTATATTGTGGTTTTTTTCTATTGTCAATATCTTTCATAGTATATCATCATTATATGTTATAATGAATTGTCATTAATGTCAATAGGTGTTATACTTTATCATTAATGACATTATGTGTTATAGTTTGTCATTAATGTCATTAGGTGTTATACTTTATCATTAATGACATTATGTGTTATAGTTTGTCATTAATGTCATTATTTATAATAAGTTGTCATTAATGACATTATTTCTTATATTTGTGTCATTAATGTCATTTTTATTTGTCATTAATGTAATTTATTATAGTTTGACATCAATGTTATTATTTGTTATAGCTTACTGGCATTCTTTAATACAACATTTTGTTATTATCTGTCGACATCCAGATTTTGATTTCATACCAAGAAGATTATATATGCTATACAGGAAACGAGGCTTATTACGCAGAGGGTTGCTAGCGTAGTTATACAGAAGAAGTGCTTTGGGTGCATTCACAGTAGTAAAGCTGCACTGTACGTGCTTTCCATATTCTAGAGATTCGTTGTTGTATGGTGGTTGGTCTTGTGGGCCATTGATGAGACCTTCAAACCGTTTGTGGTTGCTCTTGTGGGATACTAATTAGATCTTTAAATCGTTTAAGGTTGGTCTCGTGGGACCACTGATGAAATCTTTAAACTTTATGTGGTTGTTCTTGTGGGACCACTGATTAAATCTTCAAACTTTGTGTGGTTGGTCTTGTGTGACCACTGATGAAATCTTGAAACATTGTGTGGTTGGTCTTGTGAGACCACTGATGAAATCTTTAAACGTTATGTGGTTGGTCTTGTGGGACCACTAATGAAATCTTGAAACATTGTGTGGTTGGTCTTGTGGGAAAATCGATGAAATCTTCAAACTTTATGTGGTTGTTCTTGTGGGAACACTGATGAAATCTTCAAACTTTATGTGGTTGTTCTTGTGGGACCACTGATAAAATCTTCAAACTTTATGTGGTTGTTCTTGTGGAACCACTGATAAAATCTTCAAACTTTGTGTGGTTGTTCTTGTGGGACCACTGATGAAATCTTCAAACTTTGTGTGAGATAGTCATGCACGAAGTGACCATTGCTGCAATGATTTAGCTAACCAAGAGACTTGAACTTTGATCCTTTTATCACAAGTACAGTGGTTTGCTACTATAATAATGTGTTACTATAACTACCGACAATAAAAAAACGTTAGAGTGGACTCAAAACATTCCTTTTTACGCATTTTTCCCCGATTATTTCCGTGCATTTCATTACTCGTCTATAGCAGGTGAAATAAAGCATATAAATAATCACCAATGAAAATCACGATAATAATGAAGTCACCAATGAAAATCACGATAATAATGACGTCACCAATGAAGTTTTGTTTTGATGTTGCTCGTAGATCTTCTTTGCAAAAGTCACGGTCTAGCCACGGATCTCTCGACCCGAGTCAATCTCTTGAGTAATAATGACATGTCAGTCAGTCGGTCATTGATAATTTCATAGTGATGTGAACCATTATCAAACAAGATTAATATCACTATGCCCATGAGATTCAGATATATCTTGAAACAGAAAATACAATTTGCACGCACGTAAACAATTAATTGCATTATGAGAAACATTATGTTCAGAAATATAAACATTCCGCACAGAAATATAAATATTCGGTTATTATTATAATCGTTGTGTGCAAAACTATACGAAATTGAAATAATTTTAAGCTATTGATACATAGCTATATACAAGTGTTATTATAACAATAAACAGCTGATCCACAACTATAAACAGCTGATACCTAACTATAAACCATGTGACACAACTATAAACAGTTGATGCATAACTATAAACCATGTGACACAACTATAAACAGTTTATGCATAGCTATAAACCATATGACACAACTATAAACAGTTGATACCTAACTATAAACCATGTGACACAACTATAAACAGTTGATGCCTAACTATAATGTACGGTACATGAGTCTAAACAGTACGGTACATGAATGTAAACAGTACGGTATACAGATGTAAACAGTACGGTACATTAGTGTAAACAGTACGGTACGATCGTGTAAAGAGTACTGTACATGAGTCTAAATAGTACGGTACATGAATGTAAACAGTACGGTATACAAATGTAAACAGTACGGTACACGAATGTAAACAGTCCCGTACGTAAGAATAAACAGTCCCGTACATGAGAGTAAACAGTCCCGTACATGAGAGTAAACAGTCCCGTACATGAGAGTAAACAGTCCGTTACATGAGAGTAAACAGTCCCGTACATGAGAGTAAACAGTCAGTTACATGAGAGTAAACAGTCCGGTGCATGAGAGTAAACAGTCCCGTACATGAGAGTAAACAGTCCGTTACATGAGAGTAAACAGTCCGTTACATGAGAGTAAACAGTCCGGTGCATGAAAGTAAACATTCCGGTACATGAGAGTAAACAGTCCGGTACATGATAGCAAACAGTCCAGTGCTTGAGAGTAAACAGTTCGGTAAATGAGTATAAACTTTGGAAAGAATAAACTTTCCGGTATATACATGTGAACAATCTGGTACGTAACACAGTCCGGTATATGAGTGTATACAGTACGGCAAGCAGGTCTAAACAGTACGGAATGTTACTGTAATCAGTTCGGTACTGGTGTATATAGTAAAATACATGAATGTAAGCACTCAGGTGTATATGTGTGAACAGTCGGTTATATGAGTGTAAACAGTGCAGTATATTAGTGTAAACAGTGTAGTACAGTGTGGTAAATTCAGTGTGAGACCTGAATGTAAAGAAGAAAAAGGCGGAGCTTCTGTGTTCGAGATTACTTCCGTGGAATATTCGAGCAGATGCTAACATTTCGGTGTTTAGGAACCGCCAGAAGCCGCTTACTAGGGTCACTTTAAAAAGTGTGACCTGTCTGTGTGCCATAACATTTCTAGTTTAATGGCAGCACTCAATATCAACAACAACGCGGAAGAGTGGATGCTTTTAATTGATTCTTCCAAGACAAGTCTTAAAGATATTTTGTTGAATAATGTTTTACCATCAATTCCAGTTGGTCATTCATTTCATACGAAAGAAATGTATGAAAACATTAAGCAACTTGTGAAGTATATAAACTACGATCATCATCATTGGTCACTATGTGGGAACTAAAAGTGGTTGCTCTTTTGCTTGGATTACATGGTGGATACACCGGTGCTGTTGCTTTCTCTGTGAGTGGGATAGTCATGCACGAAGTGTCCATTACCATTACATCAGAAGACATTGGTCAATAAGGCAGTCATTAAAGCGTGGCATTAAGAACGTGGAGAACCCAGATCTTGTTGACAGTAGCCAGATTGTGTTGCCACCCTTGAAGATTAAGCTGAGTCTCATGAAAAACTTTGTCACGGCAATGGATAAAACTGATAATGCTTTCAAATACCTCTTCAGAAAATTTCCAAGACTGAGTGAAGCTAAAATATGAGTGGGAGTATTTGTTGGTCCGCAAATTAGAAAACTTTTTCGCGATGATGCGTTTCTTTGCTTGTTGCATGGACAGGAAACAGAATAACGACTAACAATTAAGTCATTGATGGCCAGTTTTCTTGGAAACAACAGATCTGATAATCTTCTGAAGTATGAGAGTCTAACCAGCAACATGCTTTTAAAAAAAAAATTCTGGATTCTCACCCGGATTTTCTTAAGTCAAACTGCAGAGTGGTCAGTGATGAACATGATGAATGATTTCACCAAGACATTGCTGCTATGGAGACAAGGTATCAAGGCTATTGGAGCTCTTCACTGATGGCTGATTACTGTTAGACTGTGACAAGAGACACCTCAATGAATGGTTAGAAACATGCAAAGAGAACTCAAACTGCGACTGAATAATGACGGTAGCGGTTCAGATGTGTCTTTTAGAAACATTATATGTGAACTTTATATTTTTTTAAAAATTTGTTCCAACATTTTATTGTGGAATATCACATACTTGAATGTTTAATCATAAGTTTTATAATGCTAAAGTGCAAAGAACAACTGTTCACTCAGAAGATTAAACAAGTATATATGAAATTTGTATTACTGAAATTTAAATTCATCATTTAAAAATAATTCAGGGCCAATCGGGGAAAAAACCTAGAAATCAATAAAAAATGTGTTTTTAAAGTCTAGTACAACATTTTTGAAAATGTTTTGGCTAGTATTAGAGCGAAAATTAGAAACAGGCAATCACGATTTTTTGGGCATGTGATAAGAAAAGTGAATCTTGAACATGTAGTAACCACCGGAAAGATAAAGGGGAAAAGAGACAGAGGAAGACAGACAGAGATTGCTGGATCGGTTGTCACTCTTGCACAAAAATAAGTCTCGAATTGAACTTATTAACAACACACAAGACAGAAAGTTGTGGAGAAGCATGATCGTCTACGCCAGTCGGTATGGTATTTGATTGATTAATTGATCAAAAGTTCAGAATTATGTGCCAGTTGTTTATATATACATCACGGGAAGAAATGTGTTCGAAGCTCATATTAGGAGGAGATGTTCACGGAGTTGATGAACACATCCTTGGCTAAGAGGGAGAAGTCGAGCATCTGTCGGTGGTGTCTTATGCAGGAACCAGATAAACTAGTAGGATAATGTCCTGTCAGTACCTGTGGACAATGGGTAGTCTAATTACGCGAGACAAGTATACTGACAGTGGAGCACCTCTTACGAGATTGCTGTAGTCGACCCAATTCCAAGTTTATCCTTGCTGTTTCCACCTTTGAGATTACCACTGGGGAAATGTTTTACGCTATACAGTTTAAAAACACAAATTGATGATAGCCATTATGGCGAAGAGTTGATACACGCGACGTCATACTTGAGGATTGACCTAGGATACACAAACTTACCCATATTAAAATTATGTCGAAAATGGATGTGCTTGACTTTACATGCACAAAGAAACGGTATCACCACCAACTACATTGAGTTACATATTTTAGATAAGTAGATTTTTCTAAAGTTTTTCTTTGATTAAATTGGTTCTTTTGCTTTTCCTGTTACCCTTTCTTATGTTTTTTTTGTTATTGTTTTTCGTTATCTTTTTCTTTCTTTCATCTTCTCTAATTTATTGGCTTCTTTATTTTTGGCACTATGATTCTATTTTTATTTTTAAATACTAATATTTGTTATGTGTTTTTGTCCTGAGAAATGCATCTTAGTAGAAACGCCGTCTGGTTTTGCTGATGCTGTTAGTGTTTTATGTATTTTTTTAATTGGCAACATTTCTTAGGTGTTTCTATGTTTCTTCATTTTCCTTCATTGCCTTGTGTTGCAGCAGTCCTCATATCTTTTGTGCTTACGTAAAAACAGGTTTTTAGAGCGTTCCACTTAGACAAGACGGACTATCACTAAAACTAGGGGGTTATGATTTGTAAATAAGAAATCATACACATTACAATACACAAAACATTTTCATCGTTTCAACCAAAAGATCGTTATCACGATTCGCACAAAACATCAAAACACGACGAATAGAAATGATCACAACACTTTTTCGGTTGTGAAATCCTGCTGGAAATCTAGTAGAATATTTTTTCCTGATACAAGAGAGAAACAGCGGGAGTCTGAGAATTAACGTCGAAGAAAAAGTTTTTAATCCTATTTGTTGCCAGTGATTAGTAAAAAGGTATTTACCGTGTTTCAAAGTCCCGCCTATCGGATTAGTTTTACTGCATGTTTTACATGGTGTTGGCAAATATACAGTTAGTTAGTTAGTTAGTTAGTTAGTCGTCGGATCATCATCACTGCAAACTGGACACGTCCATAGTTGCTATGATCTCTCCTTGAGTGTATCCGCCATTACACTTCTGCTGACAGTACCGGTCCTCTGCTGGTTGACCATCATTTTTCTGCAACCTCCAAATGTTTACTTTTAGCAACACCGCATTTCAATCCCGGATCTTTCATCCTGGTCATTGAAAAGGAATCAGCATCCACATTAGTCTCACTCTCTTGTGTTATATCTCTTATGGAGTTCAAAACGTCATCTCGATCCATTGCCCCATCGCCCTGTGCCACATATTTTCATGACGCCAGTTTATCTGCTCTTTCATCGCCTCGAACATCCACATGTTATAACAAATATTCACATCTATCTATCTATCTATCTATCTATCTATTCGCTAAACCGTTTGTTGCCTTTCAACTTCGGGGGTTAGTTTTCTGGAGATGGACCTCGTGTGTGCTGAGTATATTGTGGAATTTGCCGCCTCCTTATTTTGATGGTCTATCGTTTAGTGGTCGGTCTTTAGGCATGTCATCACTGTATTTGTGTAGCATAGCTTGATGTGGTAGGTTGTCTAATAGTACTCTGCTGATATGTGCAAACCATTTGATATGTTGTCTCTTAATATATTCTAAGATTGGGGTGGTGTCGGTTGTGAACTTGAACTTGTATAAGCTATTGTTTGAAGAAAATTGTTCTGTCTTTATGTTATGTATAGTTAGTTAGTTAGTCGTCGGACCATCTTCACTGCTACCTGGACACGCCCATAGTTGCTCCGATCTCTCCCTGAGTGTATCCGCCATTACGCTTTTGCTGACAGTACCGGTGCTATTCTAGTTGACCATCATTCCTCTGTGCCATGTGAAATGTTCACTTTTAGCAACATCGCATTTCAACCCCTGTTCTTTAATCCTGGACATTGAAATGGAATCATCATCCACACTAGTCTTACTTTCGCGTGCTATATCTCTTATGGAGATCAGAATGTCAGCTCGGGCTATTGCTCAATCTCTCTCTACCACAATCTCTCGCTCCGATCTCTCTCTCTCGCATGACGCCAGTTGTTCTACTCTTTCATTGCCTAAAAAATATTTTATTTATGTTTACAAGAAGATCTATTAACTCTTGTAGTACGAATACTTATGTTACAATATTGTGTTACTTATTACTTGTGTTAGGATATTTCAATACTTGTACGCTGTCGTTGTAATAGTCTTTATCTCAATTAGTCCGTTCTCATTGACTTGAGTACACAGTTTGAATGTCTTGACAAAATGGCATGTGTTTTTGGAGATGCGGTTAATAAAGTACGGAGAAACCCATTTACTCGAGTAGCAAGGCGATTCGGTGCCGTTCAAACTGATCTAGTTCAATTCCCGTTAGTCTCGTGAAACTTAATGTACACAAAACTCTCTGACCATATTATTAAATGACTATAAAAGAAGAAAGGTCCTCAAATATGTTCAGCTGAAAATTCAATACGCAAGTATAGTTCATCTCACTACAGAAAAACAATACATCATCATTGGACGCTTACAGACCGGACATTCACAAGGTGTAGTGGCCACACATTCACAAGGTGTAATGGCCACACATTCACAAGGTGTAATGGCCACACAATTTAATGTGGTTCGAAGCACCATAGGTCGCCTTTGGAGATAATTTCAACAGAACTGGGTCAGTGGCAGACCGGTCGTACAGTAGAAGACCCAGAATCACAAGTCTTGTCCAAAACCGCTTCATGCGGCTGCTTCACACCAGGAATCGATTTGTATATCGTCTTCTACAGTCCACTCAATGCCAGCAGCTCGTCGAATTTCAGATCAAACGGTCAGGAACCGGCTGCACGAAACTGGTCTTTGGGCTAGAATACCTACCGTACAGATGTCCTTTTTTTCGGACCGGCATCGAACGAACCGATTGCAGTGTGCGAACCTGCATCGCCGATGGATCGTTGGAAATTACTGGCGATGGGTTTGATTTAGTGATGAATCATATTGTGTGCTCCAGAGACACGATAGACGGAGAATAGTTTACCGCAGAGTCTGTCAGCGCTACGGCTACTCCACGTGATGGTGGAGGTGTACTGATATAGGGGGGGGGGAGGATCAACTTCATGAGAAGAAGTGCCATTTTGTAAATTGAAGGACGCCTGAATGCCGAACTATACGTCGCTAAAAAAGTTCGTCATCGCGTCCTTGCAATTTTGGTTGCACGAGTTAACATTTTTCAATAGTATAACACATGACCTCTAGTGACACAACTCACCACCCAATTCTTCACTGACAACAACAACTTTCAGACGATTCCGTGGCCAGCTATCTCATCAGACATGAGCCCCATAGAAAACTTATATGATGAACTTGACAGACGACTCCGCCATGGAGACGTGGCTCCAGCTAATTTCTGACAGTTGTCTCTTGGACCGCGTTAAAAAAAGTGGGCAGCCATCCCACAACAATAGATCCAACGGCTAATTGGATCCATGTCACAAAGATGCCGTTCTCTGATAGACGCCAGAGGTTGACATACACCTTACTCAAACGGAGGCCTCAGCTATAAAGAATAAAATTCCACAACAAATTTAACGAACAAAATTTAAGTGTTTAAGTCTGAACGGTTCTTCATTCCGAGGTTAAAACATTAATTCCGTAAAATCACATTTTGGTATACGTTTGACATACTTTTTAAAAACAATAATACTATCCTCTGGATAGACAGATAGGTGCCTGCAAGCCTATCATGTATGAGGTAAGAAGCGACTAGGCAGTAATAATAACATGACACTTGTATGGATATCCATATTGTAAAAGGTCTAAATATTCCGAAAAAAACCCGATGAATTCGAATGTGTTCACACATGTTCGTTTATTAACAGAACTCTAATAAAACTCATTCTGTTCTCGTGTCGGTCATTTCTTTTCACGTTATACCCATTTGTGCCTTACAGCGTCAGGGGTAGAAGATTTCTCTGGAGATGGCATTTTTGTGTGTGCATCTTATGTGTTTGTTTGCGTTGATTCTTTTATTTCTGTAATCCATCTTTTGCAAGATCTGCCTCTGGCTTTGTATCCACTGTGTTGTATAGTAATGCTTTTTGAGGAGCACTGTCTGGTGGTAATCTGGAAACATGTGAAAACCTTTTAAACTGTTGTCTTCTGATGTAATCCAGGATTGGCATTATCTTTATTGATCATAAATGATTCACACAATAAGCGTAGACGAAATGGACGCCGGGCATCCTATCTTTCTTCTTGTCTGTTTTCTGACCTCAATATATTTCAGACATTTCTTTCACAAACTCCACAATTTCGGTATTATAATATTATTTGTATAGATTCATGGCATTTGATTATATTTGTATAGTTTCATGGCATTTGATTATATGTGTATGGATTCATGGCATTTGATTATATTTGTATAGTTTCATGCATTTGATTATATTTGAAATAATATTTCTGCATTTATAACACGACGACTATAGTTCAGCTCGTGTTTCTTGGCTACTGTCACGACCATTAGAGTTCAACTTGTGTTTCTGGGCTACTGTCACGACCATTAGAGTTCAACTTGTGTTTCTGGGCTACTGTCACGACCATTAGAGTTCAACTCGTGTTTCTGGGCTACTGTCACGACCATTAGAGTTCAACTTGTGTTTCTGGGCTACTGTCACGACCATTAGAGTTCAACTTGTGTTTCTTGGCTACTTAAGTTCACGACCATTATAGTTCAACTCGTGTTTCTGGGCTACTGTCACGACCATTAGAGTTTAACTTGTGTTTCTTGGCTACTTAAGTTCACGACCATTATAGTTCAACTCGTGTTTCTTGGCTACTGTCACGACCATTATAGTTCAACTTGTGTTTCTTGGCTACTTAAGTTCACGACCATTATAGTTCAACTCGTGTTTCTTGGCTACTGGCACGACCATTATAGTTCAACTCGTGTTTCTGGGCTACTGTCACGACCATTATAGTTCAACTCGTGTTTCTGGGCTACTGACACTAAGATTCAAGTTGAACGATTATTTATGAAGTAATGTTTCTGGATTACTGGATTCATGGTAGTATGATTCTAGTTGAAATAATGTGTATAGATTAATGTCACAAAGATTATAGTCGAACTCGATTTTTATGGATTACTGATAGAATTATCGCTGAACTAGTGTTTCCGGATTAATGACACGAAGATTATAGCTGAAGTAGTGTTTCCGGATTAATGACACGAAGATTATAGCTGAACTAGTTTACTGTGACATTGAGGTTACGGTATGTCGGTAAAACAGACGATAGAAAATGAACATCTATTCGATCTTTGATGGTGTCTGCCGAAATGTCAAGGCCAGGGCGGGAAATTACACTTGTCAACTTGACAGACAGTCACGAACTGAGATTTATCCGGTTGTGTCTCTCTTACATATTGTTAGCTGTTTTACTTAATTCTATTCATTTTTCTTTTTACAACGTCGAAGGCAGAATTGAGTTACTATGTCATTATCATTCATTTTACCTCTGATGACGTCAGGGGATGTATCGATCACCTGCACTAAAAAACCGAGAGAGAGAGAGAGAGAGAGGTCGGATAGAGGATAACTTACCTGTATGGTAATATTTCTTATTCTTTTACATCCCCCGACACCCTCTTTCTCTCTCTCCTATCTACACTATATTTACGTCTCTACTGCTGCGGTTATCTTCCGTTCAATCATGTTGTCTTCTACCTCATCTTCTTTCTTTTTATTTCTTCCTCTTTATTTCTTCTTTTCTTCCTCTTCTTTTTCCTGTTCTTCTTCATATGCGTCTTCGTCTTCTTCTTCGTATTCTCCTCTTCTTCCTCCTCTTCTTCCTCCTCCTCTTCTTCCTCCTCTTCTTCCTCCTCTTCTTCCTCATCTTCTTCCTCCTCTTCTTCTTCCTTCTCTTCTTTCTCCTCTTCTTCTCATCTTTGTCTCATCTTATTTATCTCCTCCTCTTCTTCTTCTTCTTATCGTCCTCTTCTTCTCATCTTCTTCCTATTCTTCGTCATCTGCGTCTTCCTCTTTTTCTTCTTATTCTTCTTCCTTTTCCTCTTCCTCTACACTTCTTCTCAATTTCTTCCTCTTATTCTTCCTCCTATTCTTCATCCTCTTTTTCTTCATACCCTCTTCTTCTCCTCCTCTTTATCTTCTCCTCTTTTTCTTCCTCTTCTTCGTCTTCTTCATCTGCGTCTTCCTCTTCCTCTCTTCTCCTTCTTCTTCTTCATCTGCCTTTTTCATTTTCTTTTGTATCTTCGTTTGCATCTTCCTTCGTATCTTCGTCTCCTTTTTCCTTTTTCTTCCTCTTTTTTTCTCCCTCTTATTCTGCGCCTTATCCTTATTTTTTTAATCTTCTTCTATTTCTTTATCGTTTTCTTCTTCATTTTCTTCTTCTTCTTTTCCACTTGTTCTTTTCTTCATCATTCTCTCCTTCTTCATGTATATGTCATATGTTCTTAGAGAAATATCGAAGTTCTCACTGTCACTCTGTAAGCTTCTCGCTACCTGTTCAGCTATCCAACATACATCACTTCTATAATTAAGAAGTCCTCGGTGTCATGTGTCATGTGTCATTTGACGCTCGTGCTCTCTCTTTATCCTGTGACATGCCCTTCCGTGATTAATATATTATATTCTAAACATCGTTTATTTTTTTTCCAATTATATGCTCTTCCGGAAAACGAAATGCGTTGTTGTCATGGTTTACAGCATTGCTACGATGTCTGCGCCTTTCGGCCTGACACATCCGACTTCAGCATGGCGTTGCGTCACTGACCATTTCTGGACTGGGGCAGCCAAACTTCATCCCATAACCTCCTTAGGCGACTTTTACGACATGCGTGGAAGGTAAACAGTGTTGCTATTCTTTACTCCCCTTTCGGGCCTCGGCAACACAAGGGCGAATTATATGCTCTAAATTTCTTCTTCCTCTTTATGTTTTTCAGAAGTCAATCTTTATCTTTGTATTATTAATTCTAATTGTGCGTTCCTTTTCAAACTCCTGCAGAGTATCAACAATTTGTTTGTTTGTTTGTTAAGTAGGGGTGTATGCCTCATATGGTCGAGGCCCGCCTCTTTCAACCTAGGACTGGTGTCCATATTGGTTATATCGAGGCGGTTGGGGACCTGTTGTTTTTGTGGCTTGTCTGCCTGGTTGTTGCTGGGATGTGGCTCTGTTAGCCGGGTTCGCTGTTGGGCCTCCTAGCTGCAGTCCTTGTATGGACTATGTTGTGGCTCTGCCTGTCTCCGGTATTGATGAGACTATAAGGTGGTAGTCCTTAAAAGAACTTTGTGGTGATTGGTTGGAGCTCTTTCTTCTATTCAGAGCTATTTGCTGTGTTGTTCCTTCGCTGTGTCGTTCTGGATTATAAGGTGGTAGTCCTTAAAAGGACTTTTTGTATTGAGTATCAATAATTCGTTGTGTCATCGTTTAAATACTAGCTGCGATATCTGCGCTTTTTGATCCGACTCATATGGCTTCAGTATGATTTCCAGATCACATTAACCTCTATGAAAAGGGACAAACCCCACTCCCACCAAAGCCTCCTAAATCGTTTTTAATACTTTCATGGAAGGTCATGTTACTATTCTGTGCTCGCATATCGGTCCAGGCAACACGAGTTGTTGTTCCCTATTGGTCATGTACAGATCGGGGTGACTGCAGTCGATGCATGCTCCAAAAACAAAACCTTAACTTGCTGAGATTCTGCTGTGGGATACATAATTTTTAGTGAGTGTTTCTTCACTGTAATGTGAATGTTTAGTGTTTCTTCACTGTAATGCGAATGTTTAGTGTTTCTTCACTGTAATGTGAATGTTTAGTATTTCTTCACTGTAATGTGAATGTTTAGTGTTTCTTCACTGTAATGTGAATGGTTAGTGTTTCTTCACTGTAATGTGAATGTTTGTGTTTCTTCACTGTAATGTGAATGTTTAGTGTTTCTTCACTGTAATGTGAATGTTGTGTGTTTCTTCACTGTAATGTGAATGTTTAGTATTTCTTCACTGTAATGTGAATGTTTAGTGTTTCTTCACTGTAATGTGAATGTTTAGTGTTTCTTCACTGTAATGTGAATGTTGTGTGTTTCTTCACTGTAATGTGAATGTTTAGTATTTCTTCACTGTAATGTGAATGTTTAGTGTTTCTTCACTGTAATGTGAATGTTGTGTGTTTCTTCACTGTAATGTGAATGTTGTGTGTTTCTTCACTGTAATGTGAATGTTTAGTGTTTCTTCACTGTAGTGTGAATGTTGTAGCAAATCGTGGATGCATAATTTTTATTTCGTGTTTCTTCACTGTAATGTGAATGTTGTGGCAAATCGTGGATACATAATTTTTAGTGCGTGTTTCTTCACTGTAATGTGAATGTTGTGGCAAATCGTGGATGCATGACACTTTACTGAACTGTTTTGCGCAAATATTCATTTATTCAACGTTTTCAGCAATCACATTGTTTGGTGTCTTTATTCCATTGTGTTGTCTTGATTGTTTTCTTCTATTTTTAGTTAGTCATCTGAACATTATCAATGCAAACTGGACACATCCATAGTTGCTCCGATCTCTCTCTGAGTGTATCCACTAAGTACTCCTTACAGTACTCCTTACAGTACTCCTTACAGTACTCCTGACAGTACCGGTCATCTTCTGGTTGATCATAAATCTTCTAAGCTCTCCAACAAATTCACTTCTAGCTACACGGCTAGAAACCGTAATCTTTAATCCTGGCCTTCGAAAAGACATCATCATCCACACTAGTCTCACTGTCGTGTACTATATCTCTTATGGAGTTCAAAACGTCAGATCGATCCATTGCCCCATCATTCTGTGCCACAACTGCGTATGACGCCAGTTGATCTGCTCTTTCATTACCTCGAACACCCACATTTCCCGGCACAAAAATAAATGTAACTACTTTCAGCCTCCCTTTTCTCAAGGTCTCAATGCACTGTTCGCGAACGGGACACACTTATACCTTCCTTTATAAACATACTATTTTTTAGTTTCCTGCCAGGTAAGCCAGGTTTGTATCTTTTAGGCGGTAATGTAGTATCCCGTGAGACTTTCCTAAAGCATATAGATATATAATATATGTAGATAATTTATGGTAAATTTAATTGAACTCACCACCCCCCCACTCCCATATCTCTTACATCTGATGCAGTTGGATATGCAGTAGTCTTTCATCATTAGGTCTTCATAAAGCTAACAGAAAGATTTATTTTCAAGTTGCATCTACAGGAGGAAGAGTGTTTTTATTGTCATAATTTAGTCAAATTATTTTTGTAGTTAGACATTTTTGTTTTGCTACTGTATTGTTACCGAAATCATTGGCATCATCATCAGGTGGTATATCCAGAACAGGATGTATCAGTTATCGTGGCGTTTGATATGATCAGAATATTGAAGTTTTCTGGAAAGACCCATGATGTTTAGTCAGTTTTCGTTTACATTTCTTTCTCTCACACGATGGTTATATTGGTGATCTTTTTGGTCTATGGTATTCTGAAGATGTTTCTGTAACATTTTGTTTCAAATGTTATTTTAGTTTACATTGTGTTGGTGATTATCCTGTATTCACACCCATATATTGCCACTGGGAATATGCAAGCTCTTAGGAATGTTAGTTTTGTTGTTTTGCAGCAGCTCAGCCATATGTTTTTCATTTGTACCAGCTTCTTTGATGCGACAACCAGCCTTCGTCTGACTTCTTCATATCAATCACCGTTACTATTGATGAGAACCAAGGTATTCAAAACTGGTAACTCCTTCTAATTCGCTGTTGTTGATATTGATTGAGACTTGCTGGTGATTGTGACCATTAGTGATAATTCATCATGTAAAGGCCCAAATTGTGATGCGTTCCTTGCCCTTGTATGGAGATGGCTGTGACTAAACGCTCAAATTGTGATGCGTTTCTTGCCCTTGTATGGAGATGGTTGTGACTAAACGCTCAAATTGTGATGCGTTTCTTGTCCTTGTATGGAGATGGCTGTGACTAAACGCTCAAATTGTGATGCGTTTCTTGCCCTTGTATAGAGATGGCTGTGACTAAACGCTCAAATTGTGATGCGTTTCTTGCCCTTGTATGGAGATGGTTGTGACTAAACGCTCAAATTGTGATGCGTTTCTTGTCCTTGTATGGAGATGGTTGTGACTAAACGCTCAAATTGTGATGCGTTCCATGCCCTTGTATGGAGATGGCTGTGACTAAACGCTTAAATTGTGATGCGTATTTTGCCCTTGTATGGAGATGGCTGTGACTAAACGCTCAAATTGTGATGTGTTTCTTGCCCTTGTATGGAGATGGCTGTGACTAAACGCTCAAATTGTGATGCGTTTCTTGCCCTTGTATGGAGATGGCTGTGACTAAACGAACGTTATAAGAAGTTCCAACTATGTGCCAAGTCTTACTTACGAAAATCAATTAAGAGAGAAATTCTCCCAGGTCACGGTTTGTGATATCACGTAATACGCGTCGGTGATGTTGGCATCGTTTACGATAACTGCGATTGACGTAACTATCAGTGGTGACTCAAACATGCTTGCAGAATTGGTTTCTGAGAATCGAAGTACATACACAGTGGTGACTCAAACATGCTTGCAGAATTGGATTCTGAGAATCGAAGTACATACACAGTGGTGACTCAAACATGCTTGCAGAATTGGATTCTGAGAATCGAAGTACATACACAGTGGTGACTCGAAAATGATAGTAATAGTAGGTAAGTGTGTGTTGAGCGTGGGTACGGAAACAAAAGTGTTGATGAAATGTTAGTAAATTGGTCAAACAGATATTCTACTTCTGATTTGGTGATCGATAGAAAGCGTAAATTGAAAACTCTTAAAGCGGAAACAGTTATCATATTGTTACAGTTAGATTGTTAAGTCGTGTTTTTTTTTAGTCTTCCGTGTTGGTTCTCAAACTCCTGCATATTAGCAGGATGTAATCTGAAGAATGCAATGAGTTGGAGAATAGTTTGCAGTTTTGCTGCGATTTATGCGATTTTCGTCCTGACAAAAGCGAGTTAAAAAGAAATTATTTTATTAAGATGGTATAGCCAAATCCACAACAAAAAGTCTACTTGATGACCTTTTACTACATACATGACAGTTGAAAGTATTATTCTTTTCTTTTCTTTTTTTAGGGGGGGGGATGGTTTTACTCTCCTTTCGCACCCCTGAAATACAAGTGTAATATAACTTAGGAAAACTGCCTGGCAGTCAGTACATAGAAGATAATTATTCTTCTTTCTCACACTCATGTAGATTTGAGGATGTAGTCCAGAAAATGGAATTTGTTGTGTCACGGTTTTCAGCTTGGCTGTGATATGTACACATTTGGCCTATCGCTTCCAGTTGCATGGCTTCTGTGCTACTGCGCCTCTATGGGGTGGGATAGGGTACTCACTCACTCCCCCAAACATCCTTAACGACCTCTTACAATATACATGACAGATAACAGTGTAGCTATTCTTTTCTTCCATTTCAGGCCCCGGCAATACACGGGTGACAGGGATAATGAAATGCAAGGGATAATAGTGTAATAGCAGGAGAACAATTTTTATCCATCCAACGTGGTAACCCTACCATACTTACATGTTTTTGGAGGCTTTGTGTGCTGAGACAACTAATGGGGTATCCCCTACGACACTGACAGGTTATGAAGAACTCTGTGTCCTGAGACAACTAATGGGGTATCCCCTACGACACTGACAGGTTATGAAGAACTCTGTGTCCTGAGACAACTAATGGGGTATCCCCTACGACACTGACAGGTTATGAAGAACTATGTTTGTTGAGACAACTAATGGGGTACCCTCTACGACACTGACAGGTTATGAAGAACCCTGTGTGTTGAGACAACTAATGGGGTATCCCCTACGACACTAACAGGTTATGAAGAACTCAGGACTTGACAATCCTTTTGACTTGAACATTTGGTTGCATGCCTGGAGCAATAGAGAAGTTCGGCATAACCAGTAGTCAATTGGTGGCGGGGAGTGAGCACAGTGAACCCTATCTTGTGTGTTGAGTTAGGGGTACATTATACTTAACAAAGAAACCAAATAATTACAAACGAATATCATAACACACAAGTGATCCCAAGAAACCAAATGATTAGAAACGAATATCATAAATGATCCACACTCCACTTTATCTATCTTGTGTGTTGAGACAACTAATGGGGTATCCCCTACGACACTGACATGTTATGGGTTTATAGACATAAATATACAGTGCGTACCATATACAGGGAGAACGAATTGGATACTAAAAAACATCGATATGAAATACAGATTTGGATAGTTACCAGACCGGCTACACGAAGATAGTCAAAGCAATCAAACGTAATCAATTCTAGTGGTTTTTTTAGTTTGAGTGGAAGTTTTTGTTAAATTGGTGGAGGTGCGATACATTTACACGAAGATGTCCATCACATGATGATGATGGCCATTTGCTACATACATTTTTGAAATACAGGTAGAGTTATGTCCTTGACCATGAGTTCATAGATGGCTAATACGCCATATTCAAACCGCAAAGTCATTGGGTAGTTCGGACATCGAATAACCACTGTAGATGGGTTTTTTGTGTCTACTCGTGACTTTCTAGCTACTTTCCACTGTTGAGCTGCTTCATTTGTCCTCTCTCTACAAGATGTTGCGCCTTTTGTGACAGTTGAGCGCCATGTAGCTCTATTTTGTGCAAGTTCTTTTCATTTATATTTTTCTATACCAAATGATATCAGTTTCAGTGAGATCTTTAACCAGTCATTGTAGTGCATCGATTGGACACCTTGAGAACGTATATTCCCTTCTGCAACTCTTCATATTTACTCAGAATAGTATCTTCATGATGTCTTCCGATAATCTGGCATTCGTACCATACGACATACCCAAAAAATGAAATATGTATCTGCATCATTAACAGTGTCAACTCTAGGTATATCATATCTGTAATGGACAGTAGTATTCGGAATTTTGTTTTGCCATCTAAGTTGTTTTTTTCTTAGACAAGGTTTGAAAGTGATGAACGTCATCACGTGTCATATATACAAAGGCTATGGCGATACTATTAAAAACAGTTCGTTGGTTGCTGATCCAGAGGTTCATGGGCTCATGCCCTTTGACCTAATGCCATTTAATGATGGGAAGTCTGTGGATTTTCGGCCCACCCAGGGACAGAGCCACAGAATAACTATCACACCTCCAAGAAGGTAGGTTTCAACCTATGCACTGCTCCTAGCCACTGTAGCCAAGATAGGGTTCATTGTGCTCACTCCCCGCCACCAATTGACTACTGGTTATGCCGAACTTCTCTATTGCTCCAGGCATGCAACGAAATGTTCAAGTCAAAAGGATTTCAAGTCCTGAGTCACTGTACCTCTATGATGGGTTTCAGCCATAGGAAAAAAACAGTGCTGTCAGTTTTCTCCTCCACAGTGATGCACAGTACATCTCTGGCTCCCTCCCAACCACAGAGGGTACATACATATATATTCAGGTAAACATGAAACACATTTCAACAACAAAATAAAAGCATAATTGAATAGATGACGTGCCATGAAGCTTATATAAAGAAGATAACCTCAATATAACGGCATGTCATCCACTAAGGTTTTCTGTTGCATGGGTGGTATGTCTAGTGGGGCATTGGTGAGACCCACAGACGCAACCACATGCGTATTGAATACAGTCATCCACGCACATTTTACTTAGAGTAATTATATGTCGGAATACAATTATTTAATCGATATATTAACACAAAAGAATATAGCAGGCACACAAATTCTAAGAAGGCTCTCTGAAACGCAGATTACTACAGATAATGGGGAGTAACCATTGGATGTAATATAATGTGTTCACGTATTTAATGGCTATTTCCCCTACATATTATTATTTATCAGTATGTTTTAAATTTTTAATTCTGGATTAGAAATATAATTAGCATCAATCAGATGTCGTGGTAGCAGAATTACAAGAACAGCGACTTCCACTTGTTGTATATGGCTAAATGTTTCGATATAACAACAATGGACTTTTGAGATAACAATAACGTCCACGGTTGAAACGCGAGTTCATCATCGTTAGGGGTACATTATACTTAACAAAGAAACCAAATAATTACAAACGAATACCATAACACACAAGCGATCCCAAGAAACCAAATGAACAGAAACGAATATCATAACACACATGTGATCCCAAGAAATCAAATGATTAGAAAGGAATATCATAAATGATCCACACTTCACTTTAGGAGTCAATCAAGAGTATCGGTATGCAGAATCAGTGTTCTTACCTGATGTTGATTGGTTGGTACCGTATCTTGTTCAGGGCGTAGCCATCAACCCATCATATTTTCGTTCTAGTAATTTTCTAGGCAATATAAAAGCGTTCAGTAGTTCGCCATTGTTTTCTGAGCGACCGGGATGCAATTGCCTGTGGTGGATTATTTAGATATCGTTCGCTTGGCCGTCACAGGCAAGCTCTGTACTACACCGCCACAGAGCCGGTATGTTGACATATCCGAAGTACAAAAACTGCAGTAATTTAAGATCAGACATGGAATATCAATGAAAGTGCGGAAGACGGGTGAATTAGGCCCACGAATAACCTACATACATACAATAAACATGCATACACTTAACCATCTGCAAAAAGGGACTAAGCACCTATGGGTCTCACGCAATGTAGTGACGTAAGTTCTTAAATGATTGAAATACTTGTCCGGAAATATGATTGGATAGTTTCAGACAAGGTACACTTTGTCCCCTCATCATTACTCACCAGTATTTCTAGCGTGGATATTGACGATACAGACCTCCTAACTGTATTAATTTGGACCCCATTCGTTACGTTATTGATTGTTGTTGGACTTTTAAATTTTTACTATTTACATACTTAGAATAGCATGTTACAAAAATATCCAAGACCAACCAATAGATTTCACGCAAATCGGAAACTAATTCATATTTATGTTTTAGTTAACAGGACTCATATACTGATGGTCGCGATTCCTAGTAATACCACTAAAACTATCTAGATGCTTGAGACGTTCACATGTCTTCCTTTAAAGCAAAGCAACGCATGACACCATATATTATAGAAAACGATAACACTAGGCTAACCTTTCCTTTCTCTATCTGTTTTCACCCACACAACAATCATTTTATCTTCTTCTTCTTTCCTTCCTATTTTACCCTTTACGGGTGTCGAGGCAGATACAATGTTCTTGTTCTCGCTTTTCTGTCAGCTTCAGATAATGTTATTTGGTGTTCGTGTAATGTCTCTTTGATGTTGTCAATCCAGCGTACTCTAGGTCTACCCTTGGCTCTTCTTTCTGCTTCTCCTCTCTTCGATCTGACAATCATTTCAAATTCACAAAAATTGTAATTAGCTTGTGTAGGGTAAAGTCATCCACACAATCACTCACTTAATCAATCACACAATTACACACTTAACCATCGACATATTAATCATCCACATATTCATCCACATACGCGCCCACTTTATACTCACACAATCAGCCATTTAATTATGTGTGTGGTATGGTTGGTTTGATGTGTGTTTTATGTGTGTGGTACACAATCACCCACATAATCATCCACTTAATCATCAACAGAATTACTAATTTAATCGTCCACACAATCACGATCTTAATCACCCACACAGTTACCCACTTACTTACCACACAACTAATCACTAAATTATAAATATAAGCGCCTACTGAATCATCCACGCAATCACCCACTTAGTTACCTACTGAACAGCCTATACCAGGTCCTACTTAGACATCAACTCAATCATCCACTTAATTACCTACTGAACAACCTATACCAGGTCCTACTTAAACATTAATTCAATCACCTAATAAATCACCAACCTAATCAACCACATCAACCACCAACCTAATCAACCACATTCATAAAACACAACCACTTACACAAAAAACATGCATATTCACGTTTTCGCATAATCGTTCACCACTCAAATTAAACACTTCCACCACCAGTCAATTACACACACAAACCCACTCATCCACTCAATTTCTCGCCCATGTGCCGATGTACATGCGCGCATGTATGTACTCACTGCTGTAAAACTGAAATCCCCAGGAAAAATTGGAACAGGGTAATTTGCAAGTTTCGTATTCACTGGAAACGCATAGAATAAGAAACAGACGTCGAGTTTTCGACCACAACGCCTTTATCATGAGCACATTCACAGCAAAACCGACGAGTAAGAACGGCACTACTGATGTTCAATTGGCAGAATTAGTTATATATATATATATATCTTATACTTGATTCTTGATTCTTTATTAGAAAACTTGCCTCACAGCACGTGGGGCATTCCCATAAGTGCTCGGTCCTCTGTTCCAGCAGCCATTTGACTCGATGGTGTTTCGAGTCCAATGCCGCCAAACAGACGTCGACATCAGGGCACAACTCTGGCCCTTGCGACAGGTTTCTTTGTTGTTCTGCCCACCCACGCCGTGCCAGTAACTAGTTCAAGCACAACGTCAGCCTGTCGGAACAACATGGTAACTGTTATCGAAGGTTACGACGACGGGATTGTATAGATGACATGCCATGTAGCTTCTAAAAGAAGATAACCTCAATATAAAGGCATGTCATCTACTAAGGTTTTCTGTTGCATGATTGGTTTGTCTAGTGAGCCATTGGTGTGACCCACAGACACAACCGCATGCGCATATATATATCTTATACATGTATATGTAACTCTCCACTATGAAAGTTAACGTCGATAGTGCCGTTCTGACTCGTCCTTTTTGTGTGAATGTGTTCTTGTTAAAAGTCTTGTTGTCTATACGTCTATTTAAGTGTGTTATTATGTGTGTTTACAGTGATTTGGAAAACTTTATTACCGTTTCAAATTTCACCTATTTACTCACAAAATGACTAATTCACTCAATCACTCACTCACAACCCCACTCAAACACTCACAACCTAATACCTCGCCCATTCACCCAAAAAACCCACCTTCAAAAATCAAAATCAAAACCCTATGTTTGGATAGCACTACCCACTCTCCAGTATCTCGTTATCTGTCATATTTTGTTCTCCATTCATCAACTCCATATTTCTTTCTCTCTGCTTCTCTTTTCTAGCCTGGTTCTCTCATGTGAATACATCCATGTACGGTCGCATTGATCTTGCTTAGAATGTGGGTCGTGAACGTTTGCTTGAAGTGCTCGGCCACGTCGTCGTTGCTTCATTGTAAATGATTGAACCAGTCAATTTTGGCAGTCTGAAAAATAATTAGCCTTTTTGAGTGCTAAATTGGTAGCAGTGGAGAAGGTTGACAGAATGTTACCTCCTGTGTGTGTGGGGGGGGGGGGAATCGTGTGTGTTGGGAGACAAACCGGGATAAAATTGCGTTGTAATATTTGAAAATGTAGTTATCTATTTATGCGTTAGTAATGAGAGATAGTTCAGGTATTGTAGTCTTGTGTGTTTGGATTGTCTGTTTGAGTGAATTTGTCTTGTGTGTTTGGATTGTCTGTGTGAGTGAATTTGTCTTGTGTGTTTGGATTGCCTTTGTGCGTGAATTTGTCTTGTGTGTTTGGATTGTCTTTGTGAGTGACTTGGTCTTGCGTGTGGATGAATTGATCTTGTCGTGTGGGTGGTAGGGCGAACGGTTTATGTGTGGTGTAATTATTCCTGCGTGTGGTGAAGTTGGTTTTATGTGTTGCTGAGTTGGTTATGTGTGTGGTAGTGTTCGTTTTTTGAGTGGTAGGGTTGGTTTTGTGTGTGGTAGAGTTTGATTCATGTATGGTAGAGTTTGTTTTATATTTAGTAGGGTTGGTTGTGTGAGTGCTAGGGTTGTTTTTGTGTGTGGTAGGGTTGTTTTTGTGTGTGGTAGGGTGTTTTTGCGTGTGGTAGGGTTGTTTTTGTGTGCAGTAGAGCTAACCATGTTTGTGGTTGAGATGTCCCTGCGTGTGTAGTTGACTAGTCGTGTGTGTGGTAGAGCTGACCATGTGTGTGGTTGAGCTAACCCTGTGTGTGGTGGAGTTAACCATGTGTGTGGTAGTTAGTCTTGTTTGTGGTAGAGCTGACCTTGTGTGTGGTAGAGCTTACCCTGTGTGTAGTAAAGCTAACAATTTGTGTGGTAGCGTTAGTCTTGTGTGTGGTAGAGCTGATCCTGTGTGTGTGGTTGACCTAAGTCTCTGTGTGGTAGAGCTAGTCTTGTGTGTGGTAGAGCTAACCCTGTCTGTGATAGAGCTAACCCTCTGTGTGGTTGAGCTAGTCTTGTGTGTGATAGAGCTAACCCTGAGTGTGTGGGTGAGATAACGCTGTGTGTGTGTGGGTGAGATAACGCTGTGTGTGTGTGAACAAAGAAACGATGTAAACAACTGCACAATTATCTTGTCTTATTGAATGTCAGTGTCCTGTTCGCTTCATCTACTGTTATAAGATTGAAATTGCACTGTTCCGGAATGGATTATTCTATTTTAGTATCGATTATATCTTGCGCATGCTTTATTTATTTATAGATTGTTTCATTTGTTTTTCCTTGTTATGGCGGCCATTGTTTACCTGGCGCTGGAGAATGCCTGCAATCGAAATTGCTAAGTTTACAAATCAACATCCAGGCAGTACGAGAGATCTTGAAAATTAAATGCTGAACTGGTTTAATCCCATCTTTGTAGGAGCAATTATTTTTATTTATTTATGCGATTCGTACAGGTTTTGTACAAATTTTGATGTACCAAGTTACAATGTATGTTCGGGTTATCATGGTCATCTAGATAAAAAGAGGACTAATTACCGATTTCCTACGTACTAGTAGCAGGCGGTTGTGCGAATTCATTACTGAGATTTGATCATGTCTACAATATACGACCTACATGGTCATGAGAAATAAATCCTTCTTAATGAGTCATTTGACCGTTGCCGTTATTTTTATTGATCACTATAATATTATACTTTGTGTGACAGACAATGAAAATCAAGGGAAGAGTCAAATGAGTCATCTTAGATAGCTTGATTACCCAATAACCAAAAGGCCTTATATGTCCAAGGATCGCGAACTTAACTTGCCAAACTTGAACTTTGTATAGACAATACACATGTAAAGACTGGTCTCTTGTATGGAATATGTGGACAAACCAGTATCTAATGTGCTGGGTTCAAACTACCCCCCTCCTTTTTAGCACATGACTTTTAGTACTAGAAACTTAGTCAAAAGGTGGGCCATAAAATCAAGTCACCTCCCCCCCCCACCCTACCCTCGCGATTCTTTACATAAAGTTCATCAACTTTATCATCAAAAGTAAGAACTGACATGCGAAAACGCACGAATGAACTTTTTATGAGGTAAAACCATCCCGTCCAGTTCAGAGAACCCCCCCCCCCACCAGTTAAGAGAAACCCGCCCCGTTGAGAGGAACGTCGCGATGCCATGAATAGGGGTGATGAAAAAGGCAACCCAATATAACTGTGTTGATATACAGTGTGTCTATAGTGTCGCTGTACAGTCAGTCAGTTCCTCTTTTGCCAAGTTTTGCACATAGGGCGGATGTTATAGTTCTCCATGCCTGTCGTCCAGTTGCTAAGAATTGCAGGTCTTGTGCATTTATGCCTGTTGATTTTAATTCATTCATAAATTATGCTGTACACTCAATCACATTGTAAGTAACACTACATCACGTGAGTTGTGGGTATTTAGTGCAGATACTTGACGCAACAAAATTTTCAATAAAAAAACTACTGCTGACAGAAATCGTGGTTTGGGTAAAGTGGCTTCTAGAAATAAATATGTTATATCTAAGTCATCTAATAAAAATAACATTTCCACTGCAACTAACAGTAATATACAGCAATATGCCGAGTCACACGGAAGAATGAACCATGGAAATACGCAAATATCAATGACGTCATAATGAGCTATTAATCAATCTATCTATCTATCTATCTATCTATCTATCTATCTATCTATCTATCTATCTATCTATCTATCTATCTATCTATCTATCTATCTATCTATCTATCTATCTATCTATCTATCTATCTATCTATCTATCTATCTATCTATCTATCCATCCATCAATCCATCCATCCATCCATCATTTATCTATCTATCTATCTATCTATCTATCTATCTATCTATCTATCTATCTATCTATCTATCTATCTATCTATCTATCTATCTATCTATCTATCTATCTATCTATCTATCTATCTATCTATCTATCCATCCATCCATCCATCCATCTATATATCCATCTATCTATCCATCTATCTATACATCCATTTATCAATCCATCCATCCATCCATATATCTATCTAGCCTTGTTCCCGGTCCCAGTCCAGTCCCAGCCTCAGTCCAGTCCCAGCCTCAGTCCAGTCCCAGCCTCAGTCCAGTCCCAGCCTCAGTCCCAATTCCTGTTCCAGTCCATGTCTTATCTTATCTTGTCGTGTCGTGTCTAGTCGTGTCTAGTCTTGTCTCATCGTGTCTAGTCTTGTCTTGTCGTGTCTAGTCGTTTCTAGTCTCTAGTCTAGTCGTGTCTAGTCTCTAGTCTAGTCGTGTCTAGTCTTTAGTCTAGTCTAGTGTCTATCGTCTCTATAGTCTATAGTCTCGTCTTCCATCAGTCTGCCTGCCTCCCATCTCTCATCTGTCTGCCTGTCTCTCATCTGTCTGTCTGTCTGTCTGTATGTCTCTCTACCTGTCAATCTATCATCTGTCTGTATATGTGACGAATCCTTTACAGAACGTTGTCCTCACTGCTACCCTGTAAGCCTCTCAGTTCTGTGCAAGCTGGCCAGCCACTTCGAATGTAATGTTCCGAAGTTCTTCAATATCCTGTATTAGTCGTAGTCTTGGTCTGTCCATTGTTCTCTTTCCTGGAACTGTTCCCTCCATGATTAATCTTTTTAAACCATTCTATCTCTTTACATGTCCGAAATATGTTAGCTTGCCTTTTTGGTTTTTTTTTTAATAGTTGTATGGAGCTAGTGTTCCTCTATGCTCAGGTCTGTGCAGTCGTCTGCGTCGGTTTGTCAACGATATTCTTAGCACCGCTCTGTGACATTTAATTTCTAATAATATATATTTTCATTTCCATTGTTAATGTCATTTCCCAAGCCTCAAAACCATATATTGCTACTTGAAAAATATAACTTCTTAATAGTTGTAACTTTGTTTTTGGACAATTGTTTTTAGTTAGTTTTTGAAATATTTTGACGTGTTTCTTCTTCTTCTTCTGCGTTCATTCTCAAACTCCTGCAGATTAGCAGGATGTAGTCCAGAGAAAGCAATACGTTGTGTCATGGTTTACAGCATTGCTGCGATATCTGCGACTTCGGCCTGACACATCCGACTTCAGCATGGCTTTGGGTCACTGACCCTATCTGGGATGGGACAGCCAACTCCATCCCATAACCTCCTTAGTCGCCTTTTACGACATGCGTGGAAGGTAACAGTGTTGCTATTCTTTGCTCCCATTCGGGCCCCGGGAACACACAGGCGTTTTGACGTGTTTAAAAAAAAAAATTGTTTTGATATGTTTTTTGTAGTTTTATTTATTAATTTTTAGGGAAGGTATTTTTTAAAGCAATAAATGATGTTTTCTTGCCCTTTTAATGAACGCAAACTATTACAATATGAAAGATGGCGGCTTCGAATGAGATCAACAGAGTGAACGTCCTTTGACTGTGTCGATATGACTTTACAAGGCAACATACGCTATGCTGCCTTAAGATATCGGCAAGAGGTTAAGCATGTTTGAACATGGTTAGATTTGAGACTAGTGACCAGTGTGAGGTACGGCAACCAGTTCTCTCGTACCGCTGGCTTACAACTCTAGTGATATCGTTACAGACGACTGCCTTAAAGTAGAAGTGGTAAAAAATATTAAGTGCTTAGTTATCACCACAACATTGGATGTGTCAGGCCATTGATGCTAAAGAATCTGCGAAATAACGCATTTCCGTTATCTTGACTATACACTGCTGGAAATCTAGTAGGACCATTATCTTTCTACAACAGAGCTCAGATGGTAGTTTGAGAATGAAGGCCAGAAAAATATATTAATATTTTAAACTATGAGAAAACACGTAAATAAAGTTTACTTATAGAAAATAAAAATAAATAAAATTTAGTTTTAGAGAGAAAAAAGGAAATAATGTTTACTTATAGAGAAGAACCCTTGCGTTTGAAAACAAATGTTATAGATGTGTATTGGGTATCTGTAACCGAGAATATAAGAGCAATGTGTTTGTGCATGATAAAATTAATGTATTAGCCAGTCAACAAGAACCAATGTTAATAATTGTGAAATTTCGTAAACTACGGTTGTACAAGCAAGTGATAAGACATTCGTCAATGACAACATGCGTACTTTACGTTACGATGGAGGGGGAAGACGACAATGTGGACAGAATAAGACATGGCTGGACAATATCGTGGACTAGACACGGTGTGTAGTTTCCATAATCATCAGGATGGTAGTGGATATAAATGGGTGGATGTCTTTCTGTAACAAATGTCTCAATGTAACACCCTAACATTAGCGACATTGAGAGTTTATGGTTTTTATTATTATTATTATTATTATTATTATTATTATTATTATTATTATTATTATTATTATTATTATTATTGTTATTATTATTATTATTATTATTATTATTATTATTAAAATTATGTTAAAAACGTTAGCCGCATTCCATTAACAAACGACAACAAAAGCGTGAATCTGGGGAAAAAATTATACATTTACGTCAAATTACGAAGTCTAATAGAAGGAAAATTAGAAATTGTTATTACAATTGGGGTCGGAGATTTCAATGGAAAGATAGGAGAAAGATAAATAACAGAATTGAGGGTGTCTGGGGAAAACATCAACAGAAATCAATGAAAGAGAATGAGGAAATGTTGTTCAATTTCTAAGCATCAAATCAAATACTAATATCATGAAGCATATTTCAAGATGAAAGGCTACATGAGCAATTTCATGGAGTCATAAAACTGGAAATTTTATTTCTTATATGGAGTCATAAACGTGGAAATTATATTTTTATATGGAGTCATAAACTTGCAATTATAGTCAGAATTTGGAGTCATAAAACTTGATTCATAAAGCATGGAGTTATACAACTTGAAATTATATTGTTATGTGAAGTCATAAAACTGGAAATTATATTTCCTATATGGAGTCATACAACTTGAAATTATATTTTGTTATAAATCTGTTAGGAATATGGTTAAATATCAGTGCATGATACGATCAGTGGAAGAGAAACATAACTAGATGAACAGGTTACAGTCCGACAGAGTGCACCACCACGGCCAGAGACTGGATTTGTTGGAGGTCTGTTGCAGTCAACTTTCTTTGCGAAGACGGTACTTGATGGTGATGCAGAAATTTTCAGAATGGGGAGAAATAGATGGGGCATCACCAAAGTCTGTTATGTCGTTGGATTTCCTTATCTTCTTGGACCTGTATTTAGAAGTTTGAAAACACGTAGAGGAGTGACTTCACTATACTCAAGTTACCCCATACGTAACTGTACCCCCATGCGTTAACGAAGCAGTACGCTGCATGCCAGTAGTTGTTGTTCGTCAATCACAAATGATGATGCCCATTTAGTGGCACTTCCACTTTTGAATTTCAGGTAGAGTTTTGCCCTTGATTATGAGTTCATAGAGCGATAATCAGCCTTGAGAGCAACTATGATAATTCTAATCTTTGATCCAATGTCCCGCAACCTTGAGAACAACTATTGTCTATTGTCTTTCCCCATGTGGTTTGTTATCCACTCCTGCCGTTAAGCGTAGGAGTGATTAGGGCTCGAGCTTATGGTACAAGGCCAGATGTGTCACCTCGTATGTGCTGTGACCGTGTTTGTTCATGATGTTCCTGAAGTTTTCTGCCCATCTTTTCCGTGCTCTTCCTCTGGCTTTGTACCCTGATCTCATTTGGTTATATGCCTTCACGGTAACTTATCGCGATACATTCTCATAATGTGGCCACAACACCTGGCCTGCTTACCTTTCTATGAACTGTGTGCAAGGTGTTATACCTGTTCTTTTCCTGATTTCTTCATTTCGTAATCTATCAAACCTAGTGACCCCCTGCAACTTTCATCAAACATTTCATCTGACATGTCAGTATCTTTCTGTAATGTGAAGATGAGAGAGACCAGGTTTGGCACTGGTAACATAGTGTTTGTAGGAATATACTGTAAATCATTTGTCTTTTAACTTCCATCTCGATCTTGATGAAGAAGTAATGGTGATAGTTGGTATATTACTGCATATGCCTTTTGACATCTCGTCTCTATATCTCTATCACGGCTTTCATTTTCTGTGAAAATACCCAGATATTTGAACTCCGATACTTGTTTTACTCCTATATTGTCTATCTGTATGTTTAGTGGGCTCGGTGTTCTACATATTTTATAGTTTTGTCTTTTGTGTATTGATCTTCATGTTGTATTTTCTACATGTTACAGATAGTGAGTTAACATTATTTTGTAGTTGTTCTTAGTTTTCGTTGTGGCTCTAGTCGTCTGCGAAAAGCAGTTAATTTAGTTCATTGTTAAGTTGCTCTGAGTTATCGTGTTCTGATTCGATTTTGTTGCCCTCTACACTTTTTGCCTCTTATTATTTTATCTATGTATATATTTAAAAGCAAGGGTGAGAGCACGCAACCCTGACGCACTCCCGCTTTTGTCTCAAATGTGTCTGTAATATCATCTGATGTTCTTACCACACACTGGCAATTTTTATACAAAGCTCTTATAAATAAAAGACTCGAATTTCCAGCGTTATACAACACTTTGTGAAGCATCCCTCTAATACAGAGGATAGTTTATATATATATATATATATATATATATATATATATATATATATATATATCTCGATATCGTGTGTGTGTATATATTATATGTTGCGTCATTTTGTGTAGCAGGCACTCAATCACATAAAAGCCTGCAACCATTTAGAGATATTAATGATGACTGCTTTTGATAACAATTCATGACTGCACGGCTTCAGTACGACCTGTTTCTGGACTTAGATTTCCTTAAGCCAAGTTCTATAAATTATGAACGTTTAGTATTATCGATCCATCAATTATTTCTACATTATATGTGCTTTTCAGCTTCTGCGGACTTTTTAATGTTATATTTCGGCAAGGATTTTTTATTTACAACTTTTATATTGTGGCAAGATCATTTATACAAAACAGTTATAGTTTAACAAGATCATTATGCAAAACAGTTATAGTTTAGCAAGAACCGATATACAAAACAGTTATAGTTTAGCAAGAACCGTTATACAAAACTGTTATAGTTTAGCAAGAACCGTTATACAAAACAGTTATAGTTTAGCAAGAACCGATATACAAAACAGTTATAGTTTAGGAAGAACCATTATACAAAACTGTTATAGTTTAGCAAGAACTGTTATACAAAACAGTTATAGTTTAGCAAGAACCGTTATACAAAACAGTTATAGTTTAGCAAGATCATGTATCTAAAACTTGTATATTTTGTCGATATATTATTCAAAGAATTATTTATTGTATTAGATCATTATTTTTCAAGGCACACCATTTCCTCCGGTCGCATTGATTAATGTATGGTTAGTCCGCTGGCACCACAGTCTGATGATCCCAGATTGAATTCCCAATTTCCGCCGAAGCGGATGTGTATAAAACGACGACACAACGCATTTCCATTCTCTGAACTATATCCTGCTGGAAATCTAATAGGGCCATTGTCCTACTGCAATAGAGATCCAGCAGGAGTTTGAGAATGAACGCTGAAGAAGAAGAAGAAGAATTCCCAATTTACCTGGAAATATTTTTGAAACTATTAGTGGTTTATATGTCATCGCACCTAAGAAAATGAGTTTCCTGTGGGAATGAATGCGGTTGGTGATAATGATGTTATAAATACCTCTTCGTAAGATATTTTCAACTTTTAAAACACGGACTTAACACCGCATTCCCTTATATGATTATAACAGGCTTTCAACCAAAGATATACACTCATTCTGCTTATTTCGAGTCGACTGATTATTGACATTTTTTTCTAACGAGTCTACTTCCACCTACACCTCCTACACCTAATCACATTTGTTCTTATATATGAAGAAAATATTAATGTCTCTTAAGTTGAGTCAGTTGAGTCAGTAGAGTCACGATTTAGTTTAATTTGGTTATACCAAAGAGCACGATCATCAAAAATAACTTATCCGTCTTTCTAATATCATCACGAGATAGACATGTTACAGTCTAGCAGAGTGCACCACCAAGTCAAGAGACAGGGGGTGTTGGAGGTATTTTACGGCCAACCTTGGTTACGGAGAAGTTACTTAATTATGATGAACCAGCAGCAAGAATATACAACATACAAAACATCAAGATGCAGGGGAAAAACATGAAGTAGGTGGATTGAAGGGGTTACCAACATTCTGAGACGTCACAATATTACTGTATATCACGCAATCAAACGTGATGTAGCCAGAAAATCGATCGTCAATCAATCCGGAGACAGTTTACACTATAAGCAGAGAAAACCGATTGTCAATCGGTTACACTGCGACAGCTTACACTATAAGCAGAGAAACGACATAGGGCCTATAGATAGATTCCAGAGAACAAAGTACGTTACGTCTTAGTGTACAGATTGCCTCTTGATATTTTGCATTGTTGCATGACACATGAGATTTCAGTACGGTCATAATAAGTGACTACCTAGTTCTGTTTGTGGAGTACCCCATCGGACAAAGTTATTTGTGGAAGTAGTTCTCCTACCACATCGGACAAAGTTATTTGTGGAAGTAGTTCTCCTACCACATCGGACAAAGTTATTTGTGGAAGTAGTTCTCCTACCACATCGGACAAAGTTATTTGTGGAAGTAGTTCTCCTACCACATCGGACAAAGTTATTTGTGGAAGTAGTTCTCCTACCACATCGGACAAAGTTATTTGTGGAAGTAGTTCTCCTACCACATCGGACAAAGTTATTTGTGGATGTAGTTCTCCTACCACATCGGACAAAGTTACTTGTGGAAGTAGTTCTCCTACCACATCGGACAAAGTTATTTATTGGTGGAGTTCTCCTACCACATCGGACAAAGTTATTTGTGGAAGTAGTTCTCCTACCACATTGGACAAAGTTATTTGTGGAAGTAGTTCTCCTACCACATCGGACAAAGTTACTTGTGGAAGTAGTTCTCCTACCACATCGGACAAAGTTATTTATTGGTGGAGTTCTCCTACCACATCGGACAAAGTTATTTGTGGAAGTAGTTCTCCTACCACATCGGACAAAGTTACTTGTGGAAGTAGTTCTCCTACCACATTGGACAAAGTTATTTATTGGTGGAGTTCTCCTACCACATCGGACAAAGTTATTTGTGGAAGTAGTTCTCCTACCACATTGGACAAAGTTATTTGTGGAAGTAGTTCTCCTACCACATCGGACAAAGTTATTTGTGGAAGTAGTTCTCCTACCACATCGGACAAAGTTATTTGTGGATGTAGTTCTCCTACCACATCGGACAGAGTTACTTGTGGAAGTAGTTCTCCTACCACATCGGACAAAGTTATTTATTAGTGGAGTTCTCCTACCACATCGGACAAAGTTATTTGTGGAAGTAGTTCTCCTACCACATTGGACAAAGTTATTTGTGGAAGTAGTTCTCCTACCACATCGGACAAAGTTATTTGTGGATGTAGTTCTCCTACCACATCGGACAAAGTTATTTGTGGAAGTAGTTCTCCTACCACATCGGACAAAGTTATTTGTGGATGTAGTTCTCCTACCACATCGGACAAAGTTATTTGTGGAAGTAGTTCTCCTACCACATCGGACAAAGTTATTTGTGGATGTAGTTCTCCTACCACATCGGACAAAGTTACTTGTGGAAGTAGTTCTCCTACCACATCGGACAAAGTTATTTATTGGTGGAGTTCTCCTACCACATCGGACAAAGTTATTTGTGGAAGTAGTTCTCCTACCACATCGGACAAAGTTACTTGTGGAAGTAGTTCTCCTACCACATCGGACAAAGTTATTTGTGGAAGTAGTTCTCCTACCACATCGGACAAAGTTATTTGTGGATGTAGTTCTCCTACCACATCGGACAAAGTTATTTGTGGATGTAGTTCTCCTACCACATCGGACAAAGTTATTTATTGGTGGAGTTCTCCTACCACATCGGACAAAGTTATTTGTGGAAGTAGTTCTCCTACCACATTGGACAAAGTTATTTGTGGAAGTAGTTCTCCTACCACATCGGACAAAGTTATTTGTGGATGTAGTTCTCCTACCACATCGGACAAAGTTATTTGTGGAAGTAGTTCTCCTACCACATCGGACAAAGTTATTTGTGGATGTAGTTCTCCTACCACATCGGACAAAGTTATTTGTGGATGTAGTTCTCCTACCACATCGGAAAAATTATTTATTGGTGGAGTTCTCCTACCACATCGGACAAAGTTATTTGTGGAAGTAGTTCTCCTACCACATCGGACAAAGTTATTTGTGGAAGTAGTTCTCCTACCACATCGGACAAAGTTATTTATTGGTGGAGTTCTCCTACCACATCGGACAAAGTCATTCAAAAGTCGTAATAAAGTAAGATGTATTAGGAGGAAGACACATATATCGCTGCTCAGACGTCATAATGCACTGAATTGAGTGTACTGGAGTTTTCCCATACGTAGTCAACCATTGTTTATGCCACCAGCCAAGAATACCACTCATAACATGTAACAACTCTGAGCCATAACTTTTGGAGTGAACATAACATTAGAAGAGCATCGACAGTCTGACCTACGGGCAGAATCAAAACAAGCCTTTTATGTTATGTTTTCGCTTATTTCATGTGCAGGCGACACAAAGTATACACGTAGTGAGCAACAATAATCAATAACTTAACATATGGAGGCTTATTTTTCAAAATTCTTGAGACCAACGGGAATTGAACCAGTCCGTTCTACGGCACCAAATCGCCTAGCAACAATTGCACACGCGTATTTCAGTACTTGACTAACCGCATCTCCAAAAAAAGATGCGATTTCATCAAGCCATTCAAATCGTGCACACAAAGTCACCCGAACGGACCAATCGAGACAAGGACTATTACAACAACAACAAACATCCCGTACAGGTATTGAAATATCCTCAGTAACAACAAACACATAACATAATATCCGTTTTTTTCACTCTGTTAGGTACGAGTAGTTGTCTATTGCCGATGGGTCAATCTTAAGGGATCGCTGAAAATCTAGACAAGATGTCACGTTGCATTGATGATTGTTTGATAGTAGCTCATATGGCTTGTCCGCTATATTGTCTATTATCTTTCCTCAGGTGGATGATGGTCTATAGTATCCACATTTACCGTTAAGTGTAGGGATGGGAGCTTCAGTGTTCGTTTCAAAGCCAGTTGTGTCGTTTAGATTGTGTTGAATCCATGTTTATTCAAAGATATCTTGAAATTTTCTATCCACAGTGTTCGTGGTTCCCCCCCCCCCCTATATTCGTTTGCTATATGTCATTACGTGTACTTGGTTTCATTCTCACAAGGTGACTGAACCATTTTACTTGTTGTCTTTCAATTCATGATATTATACCTTACTTGTTTCCTAGTTTTCTCATTCTTTATTTTAATCTAGTTTAGTAAGCATTGCAGCTTTTCTCAGACACTTCATTTCACATGTGGCGATTTTCCTCTATTGCGAGGCTGTTAAAGACCATGTTTGATATTGGTAGCACAGTGTTGGTATAACAATTGTAGTTATCATTTGTCTTTTGATTTCCATCTTGAGCTTTGGATGAAGAAGTAATGGTGAAAGTTGGTAGGTCACTGTGTTTGCTTTCCCATACCTTGTTTCTATGTATCTGTCTCTAGTCATACTTTTTCCGATAAAATACTGCTTAGAAAATTTAATTGTTTGGTCTGTTTCACTAGGTATTGTCTATTGTTATATTCATTGGTGTTACAGACTTGTTGATTATCATAACTTCTGTTTTAGTACGTTAATTTTCATGCTGTACTTTTTACATGTTAACAACAATTCATGAATGTGGTATTGCTAATTTGCCTCATCTTTGTATAGCAAACTTTTATCGTCGGCAAATAGTAATTCGTTAATTTCATTATTAAGTTCCACATCAGATTTATTTGAAATGTTTCTCTCTTTGTTGATGTGAGCTTCTTTTTATTATTCTGTCCATTTATATGTTAAAATGTAGACGTGAGAGAACGCAGACATGTCTTACTCCAGATCTTGTTTCAAAATTATCCTTCGTTTCATTTGTTGTTTTTACTGAAATGTGATATCTTTGGTATATTGCTTTTATATTATCTGACAGCTGTTCTCTGATGTTATACATTTCTAAGGTTTCACATCGAACGTCTCTATCTACTCCGTCGAATGCCTTTTCTTGGTCTACAAATACATATACATTACAAATACATATACAATACATATACAAATGAATATACAATATAAATACATATACAATACAAATACACTACAAATGCATATACAATACAAATACACTACAAATGCATATACAATACAAATACACTACAAATGCATATACAATACAAATACATATACAATACAAATACTTGACGGGTGACCATCAGAATAATAAGCTGGCTAGTTGGTAAACATCCTTCTACAATGACGTGGTCACTTTTCCCGTGGTTTTCATTGGCTGTCGACAAAACGTATACACACACTCACCAATGAAAATATCTAGATACGTCAAATGAATATTTCAGAAATTCGTTTTCCGATTATCCAGCATTTATTATATTGTTGATCGTATCTCCTGCCCAATATACCATGGAGATCCCGAAACCCAAGCTGCAAACCTCGACATTACGCATTGCGCTCTTTCTATACTACACCCTGTTAACCAACATGATGATTGCAAAAATGAACACTGAAATACTGAAATCTGCCGCTGACATCAAGAGTAAATCTTAATCACGTGATACCAGATGACAGACGCAAGTAGCTACCATAATAAATATTCCCAATGTGTTCGTGTTGCCTGAAAGGCTTAACTGCCGTATATTTTATGGCTATCACAAAAATACATTAACAGACTAAATATCATACGGTGTCTCTGGCCTCTGAAGTGTGCATTGATCTCAACGCCAAAACATTTTGTTTTCTGTTGCCTTTTCTAATTTCTATTTTATTAAATAATTGTATTTGCAGTTTGTTTTCTCTTTTTAAAAAAAAAATATATTTACAATAAATTCGATTTGTGGGGTAAAGTGCATATAAGAGAAGGGAAAATGAAAGGAACGATTAGGGAAAAATATGATAGATGGTCTCTGTAATTTTCTTGGATGAGTTGTGTTTACGTTATCGACTCGCTCATTGATCGTTGGATGGAAACGAGCGAAGCACGAGGGGTGTTTCTCTCGATAAAACTACATTGCAATGAAACTATAATATTAGGCAGTAGTAAAGAATGGTCTTCCTCTTTTATTATTTCTCTGTGGATTCCTGATCAATGCCTGTCTTACAATGTTTTTGTTGGTCTGGGTCAGTGATTTCATAGAAGTAGCTGCGTATTTGGTCTAGAGGTTAGGGGTTTACCTAATAAATATGATTTATAGTTTTCGTGGGATTGAATTTTAGCAACGATTTAGGGGAACACTATTCGAAAAAATGGGGGAGGGGTTTATTCAACTGTTGGCTTGCTTCCTAGTACTAAGCGCCATATTCTAGCGTCCTAAGTAAATTATGACTATTTAAAACCCCTACCCCTAGCTATGGACGTGTTCCCAATACATGTTTCTCGACCTCATGATGACTCACGATGACTCATGATGACTCACGATGAGTTTACCACGTTTATAGGAGCACAGAACACACTTCGGGGCCAGCTATATTATCATTCTTCTGTCAGATTTGCTGACCCATCTGCGGGGATACCACATGTAGAATTCCCAGTAACCTAGGAATCTGCTGCAAAATGGCAAATCTGCAATGCCCTCTGGCCTTCATCTTTTTTATCATCCATGGGGATTATTTGATAGAAGTCAACGGTAAGAATTGAGACAAGATGTGACAATGATGATTTTTTACAGATGACAGGATATCATTATATCCCCCAACTTTCCTTAGTCGCCTCCTACGACATGGCTGGAAAGAATGCTGTGACCTTATTATTTGTAAGCTGAACTACAATTCAAGGTCCCAGTTGCCACACGAACGACTTACACAACATACTGTTAAAATCCACACACACACACACACACACACACACAAAACCGACGACGTTTCCGCTAAAAAGTCTTCATTAAAGAAATATCTAACCAAAAGAATGATTATTGTACGAAAAGACTCATAATAATCTATACGAAGGATTGTTCTACGACATATGCGATTTATTTCATATTTACAGACTGATTCGCTCTGTAGCCATTAACGTAGTCACATTGTGATTGCATACACTAATTTTAGCCATCCTACTACAGAAGTGTGATTACATACAATCATTTTAGCCATCGTAGTACAGAAGTGTGATAGCATACAATCATTTTAGCCATCGTAGTACAGAAGTGTGATTACATACAATCATTTTAGCCATCGTAGTACAGAAGTGTGATTGCATACAATCATTTTAGCCATCCTACTACACAAGGACGCATCCATTGTAGAAACTTATCCGAATTTATCATTTTTCTAGCTGTGGCAGCTTGAATCTCATTAATGTCATCGAATTGGCAACCTCTCATCCAATCGGAAACCTCTCATCGAATCGGCAACCTTACATTGTCGTTTTAAGTTGCGGTACCTAAGCCACGGCACTAAGCCAGACTGGGTTAGCATGGACGTTGTATGGGCAATATAATATTGTGTTTTGTGGACAAAATAATTGTAGCAAACCCGTGTACATGGGCATTTCCATGATACCCATTCCAATTGTGGTTTCTGAGAAGAAGGATGAAAATCACATGGACAACCAAGAAAACTAATGCAGAGGTTCTCATTTATTCTGGCGTAAAAAATTCAATCATATCAAACATTAGGGGCAGACAGTAAAGGTTTCTATGGTATGGGCTCAGAAGAACACAGCTTTAACGCTTAATAACCACTGGAAAGATCAAGGGGAGAAGAGATAGGGGACGATAAAGAGAAAAGTTACTAGATGGACTTGTATTGTGACATGGTAGAAGCTCACTAACCGAGTTTATTGACAGCACAAGAGATAGAGAGTCGTTGAGAAACATATCACCTACGCCATTCCGCATGACACTTGATTCATTCATTGATTCCAATTGCCGTTAAGCAACATCGCATGAGAATGTATGTGCATAGTGTCAAGGGAACGTTGCAGGACTGTTTTGTAGAATTCTGCATTTTTCTGCAGTGTGTCCTATATGGGCATGTTCATGTTTCGGTCGCATAGAAAGTGGTTAGCGCACTGACTACGCATATGAATGTTCCTGAGTTTATTCTCCAGTTGAAGCGGAAATATATTTCAGATCGCAACATTTCTCGGGTAGACCTAGTCTTAAATGGGTACCGGATTAATCCGGCATGTACAGACTGCGAGAGAGAGAGAGAGGTGATGGCTACCGCCCTTATATAGCAGAGCCAATGAAATGTGAGATCGCTTAAATCTCACACCCTTACGGCATTACTAAATGCTTTGGATTAACTTTACTGTATTAATGATGAATAAGCTTATATTTCTGAAAATATAATCCACATGCTATGTATAGTGATATAACATGTAGTACCTTGACGAGGTTCATCTTGAAATGGTATGCTTCACTTTTAAAATGAGACTACAGCTCAAATGGTGTGTATCTTCTTGACTGTACGAAAGCCGTTTACCGAATTTGGATAGTTTTGTAACCATACTTATCCAAACCGAAAGCAGAAATCAATGCACACACGTTATTGAAGATTAAACGTCCATTTTTGAAATGCCATGAGACGAACTAGGTCACCTTCACTAATGGAAGCACATGATCGAAATTTCATACTTCTGACATCATATATACATTGACGCATGGTCTTGATAAACATCTGGTAAATAACACATTTTATACCTACATTCTGCTATCAATGTTAACCATGGTCTTTAATAGTCTCACGGCAAAGGAAAATCGTTACATGTGAAATGAAGTGTCTGAGAAAAGCTGCAATGGTTACTAAACTAGATAAAATAAGAAACGAAGAAATTAGGAAAAGAGTTGGTATAATATCATGTATTGAACATATCGAAAGACAGCAAGTAAAATGGTTCGGTCATCTTATGAGAATGAACCGAAACCAAATACAAGTAAGAGCATTATAACAAAAGAATATCGGGGCGTAAAGCCAGAGGTAGACCAAGAAAAGGGTGGATAGAAAACATCAAGATAACCTTGAACAAACATGAACTATATGCAACCACGGCGACTTATCTGGCCTTGGAACGACAGCTTAAGCTCCCACCCCTACTCTTAACGGCAAGTGTGAACAATCATTCACCTGGTAATAGACAATAGACAAATAACAATAATCTTCTCTGGAAAATTCTTAACTTGCATTGTAGGGGGGGGAGGAGGTGGGTGGGAGGTGAGGGGGGAGCGTGACCAGTTTAGCTTCTGGTTCAGTTTGTTTATTTGCTTCTTAGAACTAAATCTTCTGTTCTTCTCCTGCGGTCGTTCTCCGGTAACTAACATGGACGTTCGTGTGACTTCCGCCGGGGAGAATGAGCACCTTGTGCTGCTTATTTCACAGTGGAGCTGCGTTATTTTGCGCCTTCTGGCACAGCACATCCATTTTCAGCATATGTTATGCTATAATTTACTACGTAGTGGGGGGAGCTTGAACCCATAATCGAGCTCTTAACTATGTTCTTATCCTTTATCTGTTCTCATGTCTGTTGTACATTTGTTGTGTTCTCATGTCTGATGTACATTTGTTGTGTTCTCATGTCTGTTGTACATTTGTTATGTTCTCATGTCTGTTGTACATTTGTTATGTTCTCATGTCTGTTGTACATTTGTTATGTTCTCATGTCTGTTGTACATTTGTCCTGTTCTCATGTCTGTTGTACATTTGTTGTGTTCTCATGTCTGTTGTACATTTGTTGTGTTCTCATGTCTGTTGTACATTTGTTGTGTTCTCATGTCTGTTGTACATTTGTTCTGTTCTCATGTCTGTTGTACATTTGTTGTGTTCTCATGTCTGTTGTACATTTGTTCTGTTCTCATGTCTGTTGTACATTTGTTCTGTTCTCATGTCTGTTGTACATTTGTTCTGTTCTCATGTCTGTTGTTGATTTGTTCAGTCCTGCATCATACTTCTACTTTCTACTCTGTAACGTCTCTTATCTAACTCATCCATTTTCGCCCTTTGTCAAAGAGCACGCGCGTTTTGGCAAATGAGGAAGCAAGTTCTTGCCCGAGTGTTTCATAGTTTTACAGTGAGGCCGGCCCGTGGCGTTTTGACATTTTTTATGTTACCGAGATTATCGCGTAGAGATTCTCACGCATGCTCTGAACAGTTTTTAGTTTCAAGTTCCTCAAACATGTGATTGCTCGGTTCTTAGTTTCGCTATCGGTTTTTGTGTGTGTGTGTTGCCCGGAACATCAAAATGGGATACGAAAAGTGAATAATTTTTATACGACATTGACGAATTAGATATGTTTTATAATGTTCTTAACCACTAGAATAGTTTATCAATATAGTTCTTGACTAGAATACGTAAAGCTTATACAGTTCTTGACTAGAACATGTCACGTGTATATAATTCTTGACTAGAATAAGTCAAGGTTATGTAGTTCTTAACTAGAACAATTCATGTTAATATAGTTTTTCATGTGAATAAACAATCTTATGCTGTCTTTGACTAGAGAAAGTATAGCTTATGCAGTTCTTGACGAGAATAAATCAAGCCATACAGTTCTTGACTAGAAATAATGAAGCTTATGCATTTCTTGACTAGAACAAGTTAAGAGTATGCTGTCCTTAACTATACAAAGTCAAGTTTATGTAGTTCTTAACTACAACAAGTCAAGTTTATGCAGTTCTTTACTAGAACAAGCCACGGTTATAAATTTCTTGACTGGAACAAATTAACTTTATACTGTCCTTGACTAGAACAAGTGAAGTGTATAAAGTTCTTGATTAGAACAAGCGAAGTGTATACAGTTCTTGACTAGAACAAGAGAGGTGTATACAGTTCTTGACTAGAACATGTGCGTTTACTTCTCTTCCACCCGTTCATCTCTAGAACATTAGCTTGATGTAAAGATTGCAAGAGATCTATTGCACGTAGTTTCATTTATTTCTGACTGAAGTTGGTGTTCCTTCCCGTGGCGTATCTTTCAGTCAACCTGCTAAAACTTGGAGTAAATTAAATAATGGAACATCGTATCGACATATTCATGGAAATGTCTTCGTCAGGTAATGAATATAGATACTAAACTGTGATATGAAGTATTGGAAAATGTATAGTATATCTACATTTACACGGCTTTCTCTTCAATGAAATAACACTTTTGTGTATTACAAATTATACTACATTGTTTTGTTCAATCCTAGGATGTAATACTTTATGTTGTGCTAGGATGTAATGCTTAAATGTTGTGTATATAATACTTTAATGTTGTGTGAGGATGTAATACTTTAATGTTGTGCATATAATACTTTAATGTTCTGTGTGGATGTAATACTTTATGTTCTGTGTGGATGTAATATGTTATGTTCTGTGAGGATGTAATAATTTCTGATAAATTATGATTCTTCTTTTTCTCCTCGAACCCTAGTAATTGCGAGCGATTAGCTCTTACTTCCTATATTTCTCCGAGCATTCTTTCATACCCATGATGCTTCAGCTTTCAGCTTAGTGTAATGCCTATTTTAGGAGCCTTCTACTCAGAGGAGGTACAGTGAACTATGATATATTACTTTCTGCTAGACTTTAATCGATAATAGGTCATATCCGTTATTAATATTTGTACATATCCTTCTGAAATTTTTCAACTGTTGTATTGTGTCAACTGTTGTATTTTATCAACTGTTGTATTGTGTCAACTGTTGTATTTTATCAACTGTTGTATTTTGTCAACTGTTGTATTTTGTCAACTGTTGTATTTTATCAACTGTTGTATTTTGTCAACTGTTTTATTTTATCAATTGTTGTATTTTGACAACTGTTGTATTTTGTCAGCTGTTGTATTTTGTCAACTATTGTATTTTGTCATCTGTTGTATTTTATCAACTGTTGTATTTTGTCAACTGTTGTATTTTGTCAACTGTTGTATTTTGTCATCTGTTGTATTTTGTCAACTGTTGTATTTTGTCATCTGTTGTATTTTGTCAACTGTTGTATTTTGTCAACTGTTATATTTTGTCAGCTGTTGTATTTTGTCAACTGTTCATTTTGTGTCATTTTTACAATTCTAGTTTTTACATAATTCATGTTTGTCTGAACTTCCGGAATTGATCTCGTTTAGCTGTTACGTAAGCAGAGTCAACGAAATCTGTCTCAATCACAACCTGAAGATCAACACAGAAAACAAAATTAAGGAGTGTCCAGAGACAGAGAACCCGCTACAATCAACGTAAAGATAAAAGATCAACACATGAAAATAGTGAAGGGATTTGAATATCTTGACAGACGGCAGAAGAATAGACAGTGAGATCGAGACAAGAACTAAAATAGTCAATCCTACATCTATCACGATAGATATCAAAAGATAAATCATAAATTCAATCTTTATACCAACATTTAGTTCTTAATGTTAGACTTAGGCACCAGTTACAGAACAATAGAGAAATCTTGCTACGTGTGACATTAAATCTCTAAGAAAAGCAGCAAACAGAACACGAAGAGATCATGTGAGAAATGAAGAGATTACAAGAAGAGATCATGTGAGGAACGAAGAGGTGCTGAAAAAGTAAAAAGAGAGACGGGTGTTGCTTAATAGTACCAGAAAGAGAAGGGATAAATGTTCCAGTGTAGGGTAACAACCCTAAACAGGAAGTAGGTGGCTGGAGTAACACACTGCAAATGTCAAGTTATACAAAAATAGGTACATGTATTACCAAAATAAAACATAAAACAACCTAACAACACGATACAGGGACAGACGACCTCTCGACTAAAAAGCCTTCATCAGGGCAAACAAACGACATTTTTGGTAACTTATCTACCTATTACCAGAAAGAGACAATCCTTATATTTTTGAACACGTTATGAGACCGGAAAGTGTACAACATGCAAGATAGAAGGCAGGAGAGATCGAGGACGACAATGTGAGAAAATAGAGTATGACGTCGCGGCATGGTTAAGTTAACAAACTATCCTGATATAAGATAATGTAAATAGACCATTGTGGAGATCCGTGCTCGCCTACACCAGTCGGCATGGCACATGAAGATGATGTTTCCTGCTTGTTCCCTAAAGAGTTATTTCGAGTTTTTGAGGATATAAAAAGTCTAAAACAGTACAAGTTATCACGATCGTTCTTCTGTATAGAAGACCTGTGTACAGAAAATGTAAACATGATATGAAAGGCCTGCCCGTGTGTTGCCGCGGTCCGAAAGAGGAGCAAAGAATAGCAAGACTGTTTACCTTCCATGCATGTCGTAAAAGGCGACTAAGGAGATTATGGGGTAGAGTTGGCTGCACCATCCCATATAGGGTCAGTGACCCAAAGCCATGTTGAAGTCGGATGTGTCAGGCTGAAAGGCACAGATATCGCAGCAATGCTGTAAAACATGACACACCGCATTTCGTTCTCCGGACTACTTCCTGCTAATCTGCAGGAGTTTGAGAACGAACGCAGAAGAAGAAGAATATGAAAGGTCGATTTTAATTATTTGATTATTTCCGTGTGTTTCTTTTGTCGGCCTTAGCTATTTTTTTTTTTACATGCTGCTCCAAGTATATAAATAGTATCCAACGAAAATCACGACAATAATTAAAAACGTCACGAGTGAACTGTTAATGAGTTCTGTACAGAGGTCTTCTGCCGGCGACGGTCCTTGGAGCTATCCTTGACAAGACTTTCTGTTTAACGTAGAGCACAGTTCGAACTGAACTAAAGATCAAAGGTTATTTCTGTACATGTTAGGGCATTGCATATAATTATGGAAAGTGTGTGACTGGATGTTTTAAGAAAAGCTGACACCGCAAACATTTGTAGGTTGAGATAGTTATACCTGGCGCGTGGGAGAAGGACAAGTTATTTATTATAGAGTTACCTTTTTCCAGGTAAAGTTAAGGTAAAAATAGGTGAATTAGGATTCAGTGTAATGCCACGTGATTCTACCCACAAGGTCTGAGCCACCGAGTCTGTGGTTGACCAGAAACGGCCTGACTAGTGTTGCTTTCAGAACCTACTCGATAACGATAGCAACATTCCTAGACCGTTCTTCTTCTTCTTCTTCAGCGTTCATTCTCAAACTCCCATTGACTCGATCTTGTAGCAGGACAATGTTCCTACTAGATTTCCAGCAGGATGTAGTCCAAAAATTGGGAATGCGTTGTGTCTTTATTATTTGTTTTATTTGCGCCAATGGCCCGACACATGCGTCTTCGGTGGAAAAACTTTCAAGATCTCAGAATCTCAGATATGGTAATCATTTTCTGGTAACTAAATCAACCATGGATTTATTTCACAAACCGCTACGGACTAATAGATTCGAACGAGAATTATCAGTTCGACAGGTGAATGATTTATTCGACCGTTAAAAGTAACATTTAATTTTCATTATATTTGGATGTTGTTACAGTATATCTTGGAAAATACATACGTTTACACCGCTGAAAACGGACATGTCCATGTTGTGCGATGGATATCTAGAATAGGACCAGAAACTCTTTGGGTTTGAATGAAGTCTCATTTCATAAGAACACCTTTTGTCTTGATTGTGATAAACCATACCCATTTAGAGCAGTTGGTGATTTCATGATGGTTATATTAGGGCGTATAACTATTACATTTTTACCAAGTAGAAAGACTACGTGCGGTCGTCAAGGTAAATATTATCCATATCCATAAGCCCATAACCTGTCAGTGTCGTATGGGTACCACAATGCGTGCATCAACACACAGTCAACCTCGTGCGAGATATGCGTAGTCGACCCAAGCCTAAATCCCTAACTACCGTCTCCACGGAGACTGCCACGCAGGGATATATTTTGACATGAAAAGTCCAAGGGCAAAGTGGATGATAAACCTTCACGGTGTATAGTCAATACACATTCGCCGTCTGGCGTCATATAGGAAGGATGTCACAGGCTAGGGACGCCCACTACCTGAATTAAAGGCATGATGAAAATGGATGTGCTGGGCCTCAGATAAGCTGGGCCAACCAAGGCGAAAATAAACAGCTCTGCTGTGGAACTAGCAGCACAATGTACAACGTATTTACTCCCCGGCGAAAATGACACAGCGTTTCGTGGTGGTTATCAGAGAGCGAACGCAGAAGAAGAAGCACACAGTCATCCACGTCTGCACAGACTGAACATAGAACATACAGTGGGATTGCCTGTTTTTTCCCAATACATCATTGTTAGTGTGTCCTGCCACCTAATCTCAAGAACTCCACATTAACGCCTCAAAGCTTGTTTGCTGTTTTAGGCGTTGAATTGGGGTCGGTTGTGTGATGTTTTAGGCGATGAATTGGGGTCGGTTGTGTGATATTTTAGGCGTTGAATTTCAATTTCTTCTGGTCTTTAAACAGAAAAAGTATATGTGCAGCAAGAAGTTTAAACTAAGAGAAAGTCTACCAGATAAACTAAGAGAAAGTATAGCAGATAAACTAAGAGAAAGTATAGCAGATAAACTAAGAGAAAGTCTACCAGATAAACTAAGAGAAAGTATAGCAGATAAACTAAGAGAAAGTCTACCAGATAAACTAAGAGAAAGTCTACCAGATAAACTAAGAGAAAGTATAGCAGATAAACTAAGAGAAAGTATAGCAGATAAACTAAGAGAAAGTATAGCAGATAAACTAAGAGAAAGTATAGCAGATAAACTAAGAGAAAGTATAGCAGATAAACTAAGAGAAAGTATAGCAGATAAACTAAGAGAAAGTATACCAGATAAACTAAGAGAAAGTATAGCAGATAAACTAAGAGAAAGTCTACCAGATAAACTAAGAGAAAGTATAGCAGATAAACTAAGAGAAAGTCTACCAGATAAACTAAGAGAAAGTATAGCAGATAAACTAAGAGAAAGTATAGCAGATAAACTAAGAGAAAGTATAGCAGATAAACTAAGATAAAGTATTGCAGATAAACTAAGAGAAAGTATACCAGATAAACTAAGAGAAAGTATAGCAGATAAACTAAGAGAAAGTCTACCAGATAAACTAAGAGAAAGTATAGCAGATAAACTAAGAGAAAGTATAGCAGATAAACTAAGAGAAAGTATAGCAGATAAACTAAGAGAAAGTCTACCAGATAAACTAAGAGAAAGTCTAGCAGATAAACTAAGAGAAAGTCTACCAGATAAACTAAGAGAAAGTCAACCAGATAAACTAAGAGAAAGTCTACCAGATAAACTAAGAGAAAGTATAGCAGATAAACTAAGAGAAAGTCTACCAGATAAACTAAGAGAAAATCTACCAGATAAACTAAGAGAAATTCTACCAGATAAACTAAGAGAAACTATAGCAGATAAACTAAGAGAAAGTATAGCAGATACGTTGATTGTCACAAGGCATGGGGGTGGAGAATTTGAACAAAATACTGGAAGAAGTAGGGAAGTTTGCCCAGAACCGAGAGACCTACAGATTGGCAGTAAATCTTGAATTCTTGTGGAAATAATTAATAACCGCTCTCGTGATTTGCGAGCGTGACCATCCCCGATTTGAGACCTGCAAGGAGAGTCAAAACAATTCTTTTTACGTCATGTTTTCTATTATCACAGTTCATTTTGTTGGTCACTATTTATATACTTTGTGTTGTCTATTGACGCCAACCAACGAAATTTACGGAAATATCGCTATCATGACGTTAAAGGCGTATTTTACATCTGCTCGTAGGTTTTCTAATAACAATGGGATATATTGTGATATATACACGACTATATATAATATTGTTAACATTACATGCAATGACCTTGTTACCTACATACGTCCTTACATTTCGTGTCGTGTGTTATGTTCTAATATTAAACAAGAAAGAAGGCCGGTTGATGTATCAGCACCAGGCCAGTGTTTGTATTTTATTTGTTAATCACTACATGAGAAGGGTCTGACGCAATTGTCAGTGATCTTATCTGATCAGACACAATAGGAAATTGAGGAGTCACCAGTGACTCATCAGACTTGCAACCATGCAACAAAAGTTTCATGAGTGACCAGTGACTCATCAGACTTGCAACCATGCAACAAAAGTCTCATGAGTGACCAGTGACTCATCAGACTTGCAACCATGCAACAAAAGTCTCATGAGTGACCAGTGACTCATCACTTGCAACCATGCAACAAAAGTCTCATGAGTGACCAGTGACTCATCAGACTTACAACCATGCAACAAAAGTCTCATGAGTGACCAGTGACTCATCAGACTTGTAATCATGCAACAAAAGTCTCATGAGTGACCAGTGACTCATCAGACTTGCAACCATGCAACAAAAGTCTCATGAGTGACCAGTGACTCATCAGACTTGCAACCATGCAACAAAAGTCTCATGAGTGACCAGTGACTCATCAGACTTGCAACCATGCAACAAAAGTCTCATGAGTGACCAGTGACTCATCAGACTTGCAACCATGCAACAAAAGTCTCATGAGTGACCAGTGACTCATCCGACCAGTAAACATGCAACAAAAGTCTCATGAGTGACCAGTGACTCATCAGACTTACAACCATGCAACAAAAGTCTCATGAGTGACCAGTGACTCATCAGACTTGTAATCATGCAACAAAAGTCTCATGAGTGACCAGTGACTCATCAGACTTGCAACCATGCAACAAAAGTCTCATGAGTGACCAGTGACTCATCCGACCAGTAAACATGCAAGGAACTCGTAAGTCACTAGTGAGCTATCAGACTATTCACTATGACACTTGGATCTCTGTTGTGAGCAGTGAGCTTTCAGACTAGTCACCATGCGGCGAGAAACTCAGAAGTGACCACTCATTCCACCCACTATGAAGCGAGAATCTCATGAGTGACCAGTGATCAAACATACCAGCCACAGTACAGCAGAAAATAAGCAGTGACCAATCTTACAAGCGTTCATGTAGCAGGGAACTCAGTAGTGCCCAGTGACCAATCATACACCACGCAACAGAAAACTTCTAAAAGATGGCATTCAGGTATATCGGAAGACCCGATGTACTTTATCTCTAGAATTACGGTGTGACTCTTTATGTGTGGTGGGGGGGGCGGGTGTTGGATGTTTCTCGAAATATTGTACACGCTAAGAATTGGAACCTTCTAAGTATGATAAAAAGTTGAAAATCCCCCCCCCCCCTCCCACAAAAAGTGCAGAAAAGGATATAATTCTTGTTCTTTCTTTCGGAACAAGCGGGAAGTTAATAACAGAATACTAGAAGTTTATCATGTGACTACACAAACGCGTGTTCTGTGTGTGTGGATCTGGAAGTTCTAGTTAAACTCTTCTACAGAATGAAATTTCATATTAACCCATTCGACACAGTCACTCTGTATCCGTTTCGTTGTGTTTCCCGTACACCATTTCCTGTGTTCTAGTGTCTGGAATGTAAGACTAAATTACACCAACAATGTCGTGCCATTTTTGACCATATCCCTCCTTGTAAAGAACTGTCAAGAATCCAGTCCTTCTCTTTCCGCTTAATTATGTTCAATAAATCTCTCCCCCCCCCCGTCTCCTAATATGTAAATCTCTGTATTTCCCTTAATGAAATAAATCTTTCAAAAACATTTCGCAGAAGTAATTAAAACTTTGGAATTTGTTTCACATCTGTAGTTTCTTGTTTCTTCTTCTTCTTCAGCGTTCTTTCTCAAACTCCCGCTGGATCTCTCTTGTAGCAGGACAGTGGTTTTTTTCAGATACCCCCCCCCCAACCTAGTTGTTGACGTAATTTATGGACATCCCCATGGACTATGTTCATTACCCCGCTACTTTCATTTCTAGAGCAGCCAGGGTTCATGCTATGGGAAGGCCGAGGAATGGCGCTATCGCTGCTGCGCAAGTAGATGGCACTAGTCCAGACTGTTTCTGGTCAACCATTGACTAGTAATTCTTGTGGAGAAACTGTATGCTGTGATATTTGTTCATAACTCAGCTTAACTTCACCTTCATATTGAGCCGAGTTTGAACCAATGATCATAGATTATAAGTTTATATGTAATATTGTGTATCCTGTATGACTCTTCCATATGGCCGTGGCTAGACAAGTTTAACATAATTGTTGTGTTGGCACCAAACCGCAAACATGCGATCATCTGCGTATTCTATTATCTATTTTCAGGTGTATGGTGGTCAGAATATTCACACTTGCCGTTAAGCGTAGGGTTGGTGACTGGGAACTTTAGTTGTCTATCTAAAATCAGATGTGTTGCATTGACTGTGTGGATTCCACAGCTTTTCAGTGTTGACTTGATGTTATCTATCCATCTCTTTCTAGGTTTTCCTCTGTCATTGTATCCAGATCTTCCTGTGTCTTGTCGGTAGTTGGCTATTGTTCATTCTTTTAATGTGTCCAAACCATTTTATTTGTTGTTTCTTGAAGTATTCTGTGCATGGTTTTATACCGATTTGTATCCTGATTTAGTCATTTCTTCTTTTCCTACTTTCGTCACTCTTGCGGATTTTCTCAGACATTTCATCTCACACATAATTAGTTCTGTAGACTTTTCCCCTAATCCGCACCCGTTTAGTGTTGCTGTGCTGGTCGTCTTTATTTCACTACCAGTACGCTAATTTCTAAGCAATGAATACACACTCTGCCGTCGTGCCAGGTCTGTCGGAGTGGAGAAATTATTCACCAACTAACCAACTAGATGTCATGTCATGACATGACATGACTTTCTGCGTATTCTTCTCTTATACCGTCAGTTCCTTTTAAATGTTTCCCTGCTACAGATACTTCTTAATTATTTTCAAATCTATGTTTTATATCGTCTATACTTACTGTTGAAAGACCGGTTACGGGTGGTTGGATCAAGTATATAATTGCACTGTTCACGCTTGAACCTCCTTCGCTGTTATATTTTTTATCAAATATTGTGGCCAACTCAACTCACAACGTTTTATTTTTTACATCTTTCGACATGCATGACCGGTCGTGACGCTAATATATGAGTCATCTCCTCCATGCTCCTGTATGACAAATGTACCTAATATCTTCCGTCAACTATGCAGTCCCTCTAACTCATCGAAAATCATCATTTTAAAGTGTCCTTCCCCGTGATTTTCATTGGTCAATGTGTATACTTTGTATCAACAGTAAATGAAAATCGCGGGGAAAGTCAAATGTGTCACATTGGAAGGAAGATCCCCATTTTAGTCTTAAATAGTCAATGATCGAACAGAGTGTGTTTAACGTCATTCGTGACCTTTAACCTTTAACATAACGAATTGACACATCAATAGGAAAACTGAGCTGCAGTTATCCCCACTAAATATCAATCAGATTACATTTATTTGATGCCCTGTGCCCTACCAACCGTTAACAAGCAACATCCTTCATACATTCACCAGGTTATTTGACGCCAGCACCAACTTTTGATTGCTCGTGTCTTAATGTCATTATCGTGTTTATAGTTTCATTGTTGTCAGTAGTTTGACATATCCCTCATATTGACTGTCGCCTGTTTTTCTTATGTATATGTGTGGGGAAAGCCCTGTGCGAGGGCGTTTGTGTAAACATAAGACTGAGTTATGTGTGGGTTGTTTGTGTGTGAAGAATTATTATGATAGCAAATACGTGTTTAAATGTAGGATATTTGTTGAATATCAGACCTTGGTCTATTTTCCATGTCTCTCTGTAACAGATGCTCAGCGAATTTATGCATACTTCCTGTGGAAATGCTTGAGAGGAAAACCGGTTTACGTTGACTTTGTGGTGGACTATGCGTTGTGTTGTGTGGGGGGGGATATGCGTTGAGCTGTGGGGGGGGGGGGCTAAGCGTTGAGTTATGTGGGGGGATTTACGTTGAGTTGTGTGGGGGGGGGCCTATGCGTTGAGTTGTGTGGGGGGCTATGCGTTAAGTTGTGTGGGGGGATAAGCGTTGAGTTTTGTGGGGGATATGCATTGAGTTGTGTGGGGGGGATATGCGTTGAGTTGTGTGATAGGAGATGAGTTGAGTGATGGGAGATGCGTTGAGTTGTGTGATATGAGTTGAGTTGTGTGATGGGAGATGCGTTGAGTTGTGTGATGGGAGATGCGTTGAGTTGTGTGGTAGGAGATGAGTTGAGTTGTGTGATGGGAGATGCGTTGAGTTGTGTGGTAGGAGATGAGTTGAGTTGTGTGATGGGAGATGCGTTGAGTTGTGTGATGGGAGATGCGTTGAGTTGTGTGGTAGGAGATGAGTTGAGTTGTGTGATGGGAGATGCGTTGAGTTGTGTGATGGGAGATGCGTTGAGTTGTGTGATAGGAGATGAGTTGAGTTGTGTGATGGGAGATGCGTTGAGTTGTGTGATGGGAGATGCGTTGAGTTGTGTGATGGGAGATGCGTTGAGTTGTGTGATGGAGATGCGTTGAGTTGTGTGATGGGAGATGCGTTGAGTTGTGTGATGGGAGATGCGTGTTAATAATCAAAAGAGATTACCTAAGCTACTGTTAAGCTATTACCTTTGTTCTCAAGAGGTTGTGGGTTCGAATTCCATTCGCAACATCTTGTTTATAAGTTGGATTTTTTCATAGATCCCTGTACATTATCTCTTGAAGTATTGAGTTACGTGCTGTGAGTGTTACACTCGGCAGGTTGCGTGCCGCGTCGTTGAGAGGGACCACGTACAAATAGGGTCGCCCGAGTACAGCCAACCTGGTTATCCTTTTGAGACGCTAAAGGCATATAAAACTGACTTTATTGTACCCTGGTTTTCCGTTATGTACACCACCCCTTTAAACGAAGGACACGATCTCAAGTTTATTGTAATTATAATCTGAAGACATTCTATTATGTCCTGTTTGAAGAATACAAGCGGCAAATACAATTTTTGTCCACGAAATGTGAACGACTGCAAGGAAGCCTATTAGTCCTCGCATCAGTAGCTACAAATGATATCACAGAACGTATAAAATAGGCAATATTGTGTAACCCTCACGTATAGCTAACTGAGTTTGGTATATTATCTCAACAAGCGCCCTGGATATGTAGAGTACCGTAATCGTAAATCTGGCTGCCATGCTTGGCTCCTTCCGTATTACTAGGAAATATAGCTAGTAGAGAGTTTCTATGAATATTATGCTAATTGCTACAACACAAGATCACAATCCTAGAGAAAAAGTTCGGTTAATCCATTGGAAATTTCTAGGCACAATATTCCCGTAGGTTGTCATTACTTTCGGGAAGGAACAACCGTTAATCGAGCACCGTAAAGAGAACACATTCGTTCTAGTCGGCCATTTTGGCGGAAGTCCAAATGGTGGTGTTTTCTGTCCACCTGTTTTTTCTGTCGGCCATTTTGGCGGATAAAATCAGAAACTCAGATATTATAAACACACTGAATATTCCAGAGTGTTGGTTACTAAACACAATAACAAAAAGAAAACTACGCCTGTTTTGGTCATATAAAGAGACATAACTGTTTAGAAAGACAAATAATGGAGGGAAGAGTACCTGGGAAGAGGAAATGGGGCAGACCAAGAAGACGATAGACTGACGACATTAAAGATAACATGAATACATCGCTAGAAAATGCAAGCCACATCGCCCAAGACAGAGAGAGGTTCAGAGAATTCATTGAGAAGACAACGTTCTGGAAGGAATACGTCACATGGCACAGAGAGTTTCTAATTAAAGTTACATTTTACTGAATATTAGAAATATAATATACCCAAGTACGAAAAATGTAATAGTTAAAAATGTATAATTAATTGAAAAACATTATCGGCGCCTTTTATACGAGAGTACCAGCTTCAGCATGGCGTGTGAGCCTCTTTGAACTGTAATCGATAACATTAGCGACTGCAGTAAAACTGTGCAGCCAACCAACGAAATTTACGGAAATATCAATAACATGACGTTAAAATGCTTATTTTACGTCTGCTAGTAGGTTCTCTAATGGCAACTGGTCACGGTTGTGATCTATACTAATATATATATATATATATTGTTTATATTACTTGCAATATTCAGAAAAGTAAAACTGTGTACCAATAGGTACAATATATATATATATATATATATATATATATATATATATATATATATATATATATATATATATATATATATATATTTACATATAGTAATTGTTGAAAGTTGTTGTGCGTGTGACAATACACAATGTCGACGTATTGGCAACAAGGTCTTTATCAAGATAGGGATAGATAAACACAGAATGCGAACCATTAAGGCAAGATGAGTACATGTCAGCCATGTGGGAGCTGACAGGTCAGGAACGCAACGAAAGGACGAACAGATTGTGTGTGGTTGCGCGTAGAAAAAGTACAATACAATACAAAAGCAGGAAACAAAATAAAGTAAAATCTTTCAGGGTTGCTAAAGTAAGTTAAATAAAAGTACTTGTCTTATGTGAATCAAGTGTAGATTGTCTTGTGAATCAAGTGTAGATTGTCTTGTGAATCAAGTGTAGATTGTCTTGTGAATCAAGTGTAGATTGTCTTATGTGAATCAAGTGTAGATTGTCTTGTGAATCAAGTGTAGATTGTCTTATGTGAATCAAGTGTAGATTGTCTTGTGAATCAAGTGTAGATTGTCTTGTGAATCAAGTGTAGATTGTCTTATGTGAATCAAGTGTAGATTGTCTTGTGAATCAAATGTAGATTGTCTTGTGAATCAAGTTTAGATTGTCTTATGTGAATCAAGTGTAGATTGTTTTATGTGAATCAAGTGTAGGTTGTCTTATGTGAATCAAGTGTTGACTGTTTTATGTGAATCAAGTGTTGACTGTTTTTATGTGAATCAAGTTTATGCCTGGAAGTATATCAATACATTCATACATTTCAAATCTAAACCGTGGCGTGGGGCCATTTGGTCTAGTATGACTAGCTTAGTCCCCGTGCCATACAATTTAGTAAAGTTATGCTTGTTTAATTTTCTGTAGAAAATGTCCTACAGCACTCTGAGTATGTGGGGGGGGGGGGAGGCGTCTGTAGAACAGTGAGCAGCTCTTGTCTTTTTTTCTAGCATATTTTTGGCTACGCACCTACGCTGTAAACTCCTGGCAAATCTGTTTAATTTATAAATTTTCATAAATATTTATAAACATCATTTAAATATTTTCATGAGACATAAACGTGTTAACATAACACACAAAATGTTGAACATGGATTAATACTGTTCTTCATTTTGCGGAAAAAGTTCCTTTTATTGTTTTTACTAATGACATAACACTATCCTTTAAATTAACTTCACTAGTGAAATTACACTGCTCTTTCATTGCTTTAATAAGCGTAGTAAATCGCTTACGTAATGAATTAGAGTGTATGGAAAAGTAAACTTTTGAGTTTCAATTTAGTTTGACATTGTCTGAAAGCGGGTTTGGCCTATGCAAACTGGAGTTTCAATTCAATTTCCTGCCGAAGACGGATGTGTTGGGCCATTGGCGCAAATAAAACGGCGACACAGGCTCATTTCCATTCTCTGGACTACATCCTGCTGGAAATCTAGTAGGACAATGGTCTTGCTACAAGGGAGATCCAGCAGGAGTTTGAGAATGAACGATGAAGAAGAAGAATTTAGTTTGATATTGTTTGAAAGTAGGTGTCGCCTATGCGAACCGGGGTTTCAGTTTAGTTTGACATTGAAAGCCGGTTTCGCCTATGCAAACCGGTTTCCTAAAGAAAGTACCAGTTCAGTAGTGAATTCTATAGAAATAGAGCAGAGGTCAAGATGTCTTATCAAAATTGATGTGGACAGAATGTGAACTTATATGTGAAGCCGTATGTGATTTGAAGATAGCAGAAATTAATAATGAAAGATAGATCAACTCTCAAGTACGTAGATAGGGCCGTGGCGGGGGGGGGGGGATGGGGATTGATGGGTTAAAGACCATGCTTGACATAGGTAGCAGAGTATTGATATACAACTTGTTGATAATATCTGTCTTTGTATTTCCATCTTGATCTTATGGTGAAGAAGTAATGGTGAAAGCTGGTAGGTCTCTTTGTTTGCTTTCTGGCATCTTATTTCTATTTCTCTGTCTAGTCTTCCATTTTCGGGAGTGGGGGATGCTGCCTAGATATTTAATATCTTTGCAACTTCTTTGGTGTTATCTATTGTTATATCCATTGGTGTTGCAGACTTGCTAATTGTCATAACTTCCATTTTTTGTACTTTAATATTCATGTTAATTTACAAATTAAATTGATTTAATATTACAAAAACATATCGCAACAATATATGCTAAGAATGAAGGGAAAAAAACAACAACCCTAAAATAGTTTTCCCCCCACGAAGATCAGCAAAATTCCTGAAAGATTGAAGTGATTAGCGTTTTTTCTGCCACCCCACTTTACTTTCGTACGTATTGTTCGTCCATCGCATTTTACTGCCACCCCACTTTACTTTCGTACGTATTGTTCGTCCATCGCATTTTACTGCCACCCCACTTTACTTTCGTACGTATTGTTCGTCCATCGCATTTTACTGCCACCCCACTTTACTTTCGTACGTATTGTTCGTCCATCGCATTTTACTGCCACCCCACTTTACTTTCGTACGTATTGTTCGTCCATCGCATTTTACTGCCACCCCACTTTACTTTCGTACGTATTGTTCGTCCATCGCATTTACTGCCACCCCACTTTACTTTCGTACGTATTGTTCGTCCATCGCATTTTACTGCCACCCCACTTTACTTTCGTACGTATTGTTCGTCCATCGCATTTACTGCCACCCCACTTTACTTTCGTACGTATTGTTCGTCCATCGCATTTTACTGCCACCCCACTTTACTTTTGTACGTATTGTTCGTCCATCGCATTTACTGCCACCCCACTTTACTTTCGTACGTATTGTTCGTCTATCGCATTTTACCTGCCACCCCACTTTACTTTCGTACGTATTGTTTGTCCATCGCATTTTACTGCCACCCCACTTTACTTTTGTACGTATTGTTCGTCCATCGCATTTTACTGCCACCCCACTTTACTTTCGTACGTATTGTTCGTCCATCGCATTTTACTGCCACCCCACTTTACTTTCGTACGTATTGTTCGTCCATCGCATTTTACTGCCACCCCACTTTACTTTCGTACGTATTGTTCGTCCATCGCATTTTACTGCCACCCCACTTTACTTTCGTACGTATTGTTCGTCCATCGCATTTTACTGCCACCCCACTTTACTTTCGTACGTACTGTTCGTTCATCGCAGTCGATCTACAGTTTAACTGAGATGATGCTTAAAATGATGATGTCTGCCAAGTTCATAGATAATGGGGTGTTGGGGATCAATCTCCATCCACCCCGCCACTTAGCAAATCAGAACATTCTATGTAGTACTAGGAATTAAGCCTAAAGTTGGACAGAAAAACACTACCATTCCTAATGATTTTTCCACATAAATATATAAACATTGTATATCCTGAAATATGTAACCCTTTAAACGTACGAATGACCATTGTAACAATTATTTTTAATTAAGTAAACCCCCGCCCCTTAAGAAAATTTCTTCTTCTTCTTTCGTTCACTTGAAACATGTCTATATCTGTAATTATGTCTCCTGAATAAAACTCACTGTCTTTTGTAGTTCATTCAGTGGCACAGATAGCTTTGATTCCAGTGTTGTTTCCACATGTCTGCCTCAGAGTTTCATGCTCAGAACACTCTTGAAGTATATGTTTGGCACTCTGTGCTGCCTGTCCTCATGTACACATGACCGTGTTGCCAATCTTGAACTTGTATACATGTGACTGCGGAATCGGTTGTGTCCTGTTCTGAGACGTAAAATTATAACTTGTTCTGATCTGTTCATAATGTGATAGTCATCTTGTGTTGGTGTTTGTGGCTTTCTTATTGACTTGATCATCCGTTTTTTTCTGATGGTAGGCGATTGGTATATCTGGTTGGTCTCGGCAGCACCTTTCTTAACCTGTTGGTCTGTTTTTTCATTACTGGTATTGCACAGTGAGAGGGTATCCACTGCATGGTTACCCCATACTTGTAAGACTATTCATTAAGTAGTTTTTTCAAGTGTATTAATTTTCCAGACTGGAGAGCTTGAAGCACTGACCTTGCATCTGTCAGGAATACCACAGGCTGTAGGTCAGAGTTGGAGTCAGCAGTTTTTTAGCTGCCACAATAATTGCCTGGATATCTGCATCATAATTATTGCAGAATTTTCCTGTCGGTGTTCTGATGGTATCTCTAGGCTTGTGTGGATATTCTATATATACACCTGCACCTCCATTCCTCACAGCATTCTGTGCTGACCCATCTGTGTATACTCTGACCCATATATCTGTGGATATTCCTCATCAGGAAACTGAGGGTGACTGTCCTTCGCTGCACACTGTTCTGTTCGTCTCGCTTAGTATTCCTTTCACATGGGTCTGAATACATATCGGCATTCCATGCCTTTCACTCCACGGGGTTTGTTCTGGTACAGACCTTAAGGGGCTGTCAACTTCAGGTAGGTCTGTAAGTTATCTCTACAGAAAATGTTTTTACGGCCCTGATTGTCTGCGGTGTGTACGGCTGTGACTAATCAGTCCCATTCGTATCTTGAACTGAGCATCTGTGAGAGAAGTATATGGGACGCTGAGTAGCGCTTGGATTTCTTCTAACACAATTTTTTATTGTGCAACAAGACGCCATACTTTCAACCATGTCAACTCCAGTCATATCTGTTAAAAACAAACACAGACGACACACGTCGTATCTCTTAAAACATGCATAGACTAAAACAAGTCATTTCAAAACAGTGTAACACATTTCTCTAAAATAGGAAAATACAGCTAATGTAAACTAGCACTCGTCACCGAGAGGTTAAAGTCCCTTTCGAAGTCGTACACTTTCAAGCAAGATCCAAGATCGAAACGTGTATGCGGATATGTTTTTCTTAATAAAATTGAAACATATTAGTATAGTGTGGTTAAACAAAATATCGATAATATTTAACCAACTGTTGAAGAACTGAAATCTAACAGGCAAAGCTTAGAACAGGGTAATGAAGTTTTACTGATCACTGGAAATACACATAATAACACACACCCATTTAGTTGTGTCATGTGAGCGTCAATAATGCCGTTCTTGCACGTCGTATTTTTTTGTATGTATGTAGTCTTGATAAATACATTTTGGTCGAAATGTTGATTTGTGTCTATTATTATGTGTGTTTCCAGTGATTAGCAAAACTTCATTACCCTTTTTTCAAGCGTTGCCTGATAAAGAGATATACTCTGATGTCAGGATACTAGAGCTGCGAGGGCTAGTGTAAAACAAGACCCATTGTAAAAGTAAACGGAAATAAATATAAGTGGTATCAATATTATATTTTTTTTAAACAATACTATATCACGTTTCACTAGTTTTTGCCCTCACACAAAGGCAATTTTCTGATTAACCGCCTAAAGTATTAATGCTAATTTGTGCATATGATGTTATATTTGGTTACACCCAATAAATATATACGTCATATTTGTGTATCTTGCTCAGTTTTTATAAATGAAAGAAATAATTTAATCTTTGTGGACATACTAATTACTTTGTATCTTTCAGGGCATAATAATTACTGTGTATCTTTGTGGGCATACTAATTACTGTGTATCTTTGTGGTCATACTAATTACTGTGTATCTTTGTGGACATACTAATTACTGTGTATCTTTGTGGACATACTAATTACTGTGTATCTTTGTGGACATACTAATTATTGTGTGTCCAGACAATTTATTTACCACTTCAGACATTACACCGAATACAATGTTAAATTGTAAATTAACATGCCAATTAACGTACAAAAGCAGAAGTTATGTAAATTAGCAAGTCTACAATACCAATGGGTATTAGCAAGTCTACAATACCAATGGGTGTTAGCAAGTCTACAATACCAATGGGTATAACATAGATAACAACGGAGTGAAGCAGAACAAAGAATTAAAAATTATCTAGGCAGCATTTATTCCGAAAATAGAAGAGTAGACAGAGAAATAGAAATAAGGTGTCAGAAATCAAACACAGTGACTTACAAACTTTCATCGTTTCTTCTTCACCCAAAGATCAAGATAGAAATCAAACGACAGATAATATCTACCATTTTAATACCAACACTCTGCTTTTAATGACAAACATTGTCTTTAACAGCCTCGCAGGAAAGTAAAATATGTACTTGTGAATGAAGTGATTAATAAAAGTTTCAATGGTTGCTAAATTAGAAAAAAAATAAGAAATGGAGAAATGAGGAAAAGAGTTGGTATAATATCATGTATTGAGCATATTGAAAGACAGCAAGTAAAAGGATTCAGTCACCTTATGAGAATACAGCCAAACCAAATATCAATAAGGGTATATAACACAATAATATCCGGATAGTTCAAAGGTAGACCAAGAAAAGGGGTGGATAGAAAATATCAAGATAGCTTTGAACAAACATGGAATTAATGCATCCAAGGCGACTATTTTGGCATTGGAATGACAGTTGAAGCTCTGGACCCTACGCTTAACGGCAAATGTGAATAAGATCAACCATCGTTCATCTGGGGACCGACAGTGGAAAACTTTAAACACCGTCTGTCATGTGATCGAGAGTACAAACTTGTCACAGTACATGCTTAAAACATTGCCAATTGTATGATCAACAAATCATCTATAAATGATATCTTATTATTGACTGTAAACATCTTAATAAATGTCTGTGAGGTGTGTTTGACAAGTAGACTTTTGAGGTACATCGCAACTAAACCAAAATGGAAACCAAAGACTGTATTTTAATAAAACATTTCGTCTTCAGCGTTCATTCTCAAACTCCCACTGGTTCTCTTTTTTATCAGGACAATCTTCTACTAGATATCCAGCAGGATGTAGTCCAGAGAATGGAAATAGGTTGTGTCGCCGTTTTATTTGCGCCAATGGTCCAACACATCAGTCTTCGGCGAAAATAAAACATTTAATTCATAAGGTATATACCATTTCAAATTGACATACCGAGATTAAATTATATGCTTTATATATTTGCTGAGATACATCATTTTGAATCTGAACAACTCTAGTGAAAGGTGTTATAGTAATGAGACAGTGAAAAACGACGTTTAGACTAAAAACCTTGATCAGGACGGAGACAACAGAAAACGAATATAATGATGTTCATCCATCGCAAGTGATGATGACTATTTTTTACATCCACTGTTGTAACTCAGTTAGAGATATTTCCACTCAACGAGTCTGTGGATATCTAATAAACATATTCGAGTAGCAAAATACATTGGACATTCCGGGCATTGAAGATTGTTTGTGGTTTATCCGTGACTTTCTAGCTGCACTTCGCTGTTAAGCTGCTGTATTTCTCATCTTTTAACAAGATGATTCTCCCTTATTTACTGTAGACCGACATGTAGATGTACCGTGGTCTATGCCAAATGCATTCACTGAGATCCTTAATTCAGTGAGATTCAGTGAAACGAGTCCTTGTAGCAGCGCATCTTTTGGCCACCTTGAGATCATGTACCCTTCTCCAGCACACCATAGAAATGTATCGTTGGTAGGCGATTATCTGGCATAGGTACCATATAACCTGCCCAACGAATTGTGTCTGCATCAGAATAGTGTCAATGTTAGAAATACCAGATCTATCAAAGACAGTGGTATCCAGAAATTTGTCTTAATATCTGATGTGCATAACGTTTCTGAGACAAGTTGTGTAAAAGTGATTTGAGTTTGCTCACATGACGTCTATACACAGTCCATGTTTCACTAGCGTATAGCAGCACTGGAAGTACCACTGCCCTGTAAGCTTTCAGCTTAGTCTGTAGGTTAACCATTTCTATGCCACACATTTGCGTACAATCTGTCGAAAGTGCTACGAGCTTTTGCGATCCTTGTATACACTTAATATCGACGTTGGAATGTTGTGATAAAGTACTGTCTCGGTATGTGAATGTATTCACAACTTACAGTGCTACGCCATTTACCTTCATGCAGGGCTCGAGATAGCTTTTGCAGGTGCTGGTTGCGACATGACCTATATTATTCAAGTTAATAGTAAGTCCAAAGTTGGTACAAGCTTTGAAACATCTGTTTATACTATTTTGTAGGTCAGTCTCATAGTTTGCATTTAGGGCACAGCCATTAGCAAATTGAAGATCTCTGATTGTTTGTGATTTAACTTTGGTTTTTGCTCGGAGCCGCCGAAGGTTGAACAATTTTCCATCGATGAGATATATGATGTCCACTCCCAAGTCCAGATATCTGAAAACATCATCCAACATAGAGAAGAATGTGATAATAAACATAACATGTGCTAATACACATCCCTGGTTTACTCCATCTGCGCAGTGCGTGGAGATGATTGACAGAGAGAAGATGAGACAGTAACAAAATAAACACGCACATTGTACAGCGCAGTCAACATAAAGGAAAAGAATGGAAAACTAAGAAAAAAAAATAGAAAAAAAAAAAAGACCAGGGATAATTGGAGCCAAATAGATAATCAAGAGATAAAACTCTAGTATGGGGTTTGGTTAAACCACAGCGTTATAAAATAATAAAGATGCAATTCCACCAAAAGCAAAATATTCCTTCTCTGAACCTCATAGCGAATAATTTGAATAAAAAACCTAGTCCCCATTTATAATAGCCACTGCACGTTTCTGCCCCATAGTTCTAGGGCATTTTTTTTAAATTGGTAGGTTAACCCAGGACGTAGCCATAAACCCAGCATTTTTTGGCTGTAGTGATTTTATAGGCAATATAAATACGTTCAGTAGTTTGCATTGTCTAGGGTACTACGCCATTTTCATTTGAGAATCCTTGCGTGAACCTTGAGTATCACGTGACATCTTCCTTGCGAGATCTTACATTGTGCTACTGTGTGTTCAAGGACTGTAACGTGTGGGAGCGTATTTGTATGTGCGTGTGATTTTTTCAAGAGTGTTACATAGTGTCTATACATATGTTTGTTTTACTTGTAGAAAACATAATAGCTCTGTATTTTATATAGAAGATTGTTGCTTCACAATTAGAATGTTTGTTTTTAATTCTCTCTGGATTAACTATCATTATATTATATAAATTTTAGGTTATTCAAAGTTCGCTAGTCTTTGTGAGGTGGTGTAGTGTATGGAGCACTGCAGTGATCTGGTAGATACGGTTTCATGATTCTACTAACTTTTTAAAGTTAGACTAAGTTGTTGAGCGCACGTGTGAGAACTTATTGTCTATTACCTTTACTTTTTCCATGAAACAGACTGCAATATAGTGATATTTTAACGTAAGTCTTCGGCTGTAAATACATTTATCGCAGTACCTATACAAATATAGATTTTATCGGCTTACCGGTAAGAGAACTGCTTAACTAGATATTTTTTGCAACTTGAAGGAGATTAAAAGTGTAATTAATCAAGCTCTTATGGGTACACAAGGTGTGTTTATACTTCGAATAAATTTGTTTATATTCATATATAACAAGAAATGTTCTTGGAAAATACGCTGAACTCAAAACCAGAAAATAACTTAACCATTTTGGTAATGAGTGAACATTCCAGTGTAGATTTCTAACGTGAATGTTTATCAGACAAGCCAGAAATAAGCCTACAGCTGAAATCAGATAAGAAACGAGGATTTCTCTGATCAAAGAAAACAAGTTATCAATGGCGCTACTTCCAGGTAAATCTACCTTTATTTCGAGAATATGTACTGACTGCAGAATCAATTTAATCCACCAGGTGAAACTTGCAGCATGGTAATGAAGCTTTGCAAATCACAGTGAACACATAATAACACACGCAAACATCGACGTTTCGGCTAAATGGTGTTTGTCATAAATATGTTCACAACAAAAATACGACGCGTGGAACGACACTGTTGACGTTCGCGTGGAACGTTCCCTGTGGATCAATGACTCCAGGTCGTATGGATATTCTGTTGTCCCGTCATTTCTCTGTCTTGTTTCCCCGATAGTTGAGTATTTTTTGTCTATTTTGTGCTTGGTTTTTTCAATGTCTTTCGTCTAATGCTTCTGTGATAGTTCCTTATTTTTACTTTTGGGTCACTATTTGTATTGCATTTAATTGAAAAAGATCTTAAGGTTGAAAATGTCTTGTATACTGTTATTTGTATTTCTTCGTACAAATATCATAAAGTCTGTGCGAAATTATTACGCCTATCAAAATTGTGTTCTACGTAATTACTAGCGTTATAAAGTTTTTCATCTGTATCACTTATTCATCATCATCAAGTGTCGTCTCCGCAACGAAGGTTGGCTGCAACAAATCTCCAACATCCCAGTCTCTTGTTTTGGTGTGCACTCTGCTAGACTGCAACATGCCTATCTTGTGATGTTACTCTCCCACTTGTATCTCTGCCTACTTCTTGCTCGCTTCCCTTTGATTTTACCTTCAAGTAAGGTCTTAAATATGGTGCCATGTCTAGTCTTTTAATGTGTCCAAAATATTTTCTTTGCTTGACCTTTGTTTCCTTTAATATTTACTTCTTCATATTAAGTATTGTTAGAACCTCTTTTTGTTTTCTTCTCTTTCCATGATGTTGTCCTATTTTTCTATATATCCACATCTCAAAGACATCAATTCTGTCAATTGTTTCATGTCCACGTCCATGTTTCTGAGCCATACATTAATATAGAATAGATGTAGTATTTTATAATTTTCATTTTTATCTTTTTTGTAATTTGTTTAGATATTAATATATTTCTCATGTCAGTGAAAGTACTTTAGCTATTCCTATTCTCCTATTAACTTCTGTTTCACATCTGCCATCATTTGTGATTGTGTGACAATATATTGATAGTGTTCTACTTGTTTTAGTTTCTCTCCATGTATTTTATGTTTAGCAACTGCACTCACTTAATATCTATATGTAAAATAAAGGAATATGACGAAGTGTTGACATTTTCCTTGTCGAATCCCACGAGAATAATTAGGTGTAGTTGAACCAGATATGGCAGTGTTGAAGCCAGGAAGTTATACAGACTGTCTAATCACAAGTCGTCAACATTAATACTATATTCCACATGATTGCAGCATGGTAATCTATAAAATAAGACCTTGTGGCTAATGGAGAAAAAACCTTATAAATGATTTTTGTTTCTATCTCCTTGATTTTCATGGCTGTCACACAAATTATAATGATAGTGACCAATGAAACTTAAAGGAGTAGCACAATGAGTCATTAAAACACCGTGCTTCCCGTTAACCAGTAGGTCTTATATCGTAGACGGCCACGACTGCAGTCTCTCATGTTATATTGCATGCTCTTACGAAAACATCGGATCATGTCTAAAACATACACACAACTTCTTAGAGTAAGAGGTTTCCTCAATAAACACTGTAACAGGACTTGCTGTGTAGACATGTCAAACTCCGAACGAGAAGAAGAAGAAGACTAAACAGTGCATATAGTTGAGAACTGATGTCTGTAGGAAAGAAATAAAGATACGGAGAAGCTCCCGATTTCACATAGAGAACAAGAGTTTGTATAGTTCGTTATTCTTTGGTAGCTATATGATGATGATGATGTTAATGCTGTTTATAAGATATTTATATTTAGCTCTGCCGTGAACATCAATAGTGCCGCTCTTACTCGTCGTTGTTTGTTGTGAATGTAATTGATAAAGGCTTTGTGGTCGAAACGTCGATTTGTGTGTGTTATTATGTGGGTTTTCATTGTTTAGCATAACTTCATTACCCTGTTTAAGTTTCTCCCGTTAAGGTTAGGATTTATTCACGTGTTCAAGTGTTTACATAAATTGCTCAAGGAACGTAATGTACTCGCTAATTAACAGAGGTTCTCAAATAGGATACAGTTTGGGGAGGAGAGGGGCTTTAAAGTCGTTACAGTTATTGTGTACATCTTTTGAAGGGTTCTGACAATGTGCATCTACCGTCAAACCATGGCTGGGTTCCAGTAAAGGCCTATGTACAGAAAGTAAACATAACCTGAAGCGCTGATTGTTTTTATTATTTCAGTGCTTTTCGTTGGTTG
>CM067309.1:20981545-21074045 GCA_034231615.1 Meghimatium bilineatum
CAACATTCATTGGCTGGTGATGATCTGACATTTCCTATTTTAATATTAGTGAATTTTCTTTCAGACGCTAGCTTCTGACGAATCATGCGCTTAGAAATAATTTATGATGATTAGTTCTCAGTACTGGAAACGAAAATTCCATGTCTTACAATGTGAGGTCATCACGACAACATTGCTCACTTTTTTATGTGAGTTAGGGAACTGTGGTTAATAGTCCCTCCAGGGCCAGATAAATGGAACTCATTATATGGAACAAAACAACAGCTCACAAACACATGCATATATCACACAATGGCATTGGGTCAAAGGGCATGAGCCCATGGACAGCTGGATCAGCAATCAACCAGTGGATAATAGTGCCTTAGTAAATAAACCAGTATGTTGTTAATAATATCTGTAATATTTTCGAGGATAATAAGGTTTCCTGTGAACGTTTTCAACGATAACACTAAGTGAATGTAATACTTAAGATTAATGGTAAAGGTTGGTTACATGTTATCAACCTGCAGTCGGGGATGAAGATAACTCTTCATGCACTAAATCTCAGCAACTATTAGGTAGAAATCTTTATATTGAATCGTACAGTTTTAATATTGTGAGGATACAGAACATTTTTGCAGAAACGAAGAGCAGACGAATGTGGCGATGAATTACAAAATTATATTTGGTATGCTTTTTTATTTTTAAATTAGCTAATAATTTCCATGTGAAAGGAATACTAAGCCAGGTCGAACAGAACAGTGTGCAACGAATGACAGTCACACTCAGTTTCCTGGATGAGGAATACCCACAAGATATATGGGTAAGAGTGTACACAGATGGGTAAGCACAGAATGCTGTGAGGAATGGAGGTGCAGGTGTATATATAGAATATCCACACAAGCCTAGAGATACCATCAGAACACCGACAGGAAAATTCTTCAATAATTATGATGCAGAAATCCAGGCAATTAGTGTGGCAGCTAAAAAACTGCTGAACTCCAACTCTGACCTACAGCCTGTGGTATTCCTGACAGATGCAAGGTTAGTGCTTCAAGCTCTCCAGTCTGGAAAACTAACAGACTTGGAAAAACTACTTAGCGAATTGTCTTACCAGTATAGGGTAACCATGCAGTGGATAACCTCTCACTGTGGAATACTAGGAAATGAAAAAGCAGACCAACTGGCTAAGGAAGGTGCTGCCGAAGACCAACCAGATATACCAATCACCTACCATCAGAAAAAACAGATCATCAAGTCAATAAGAAATCCACAAACACCAACACAAGATGACTATCACATTATGAACAGATCAGAACAAGTTATAATTCTACGTCTCAGAACAGGACACAACCGACTCCGCAGTCACATGTATACAAAGTTCAAGATTGGCAACACGGCCATGTGTACATGTGGACAGGCAGCACAGAGTGCCAAACATATACTTCAAGAGTGTTCTGAGCATGAAACGCTGAGGCAGACATATTGGCCAGAGGAAACAACACTGGAATCAAAGCTCTATGGGACACTGTATGAACTAAAAAGACAGTGAGTTTTATTAAGGAGACAGAATTACAGATATAGACATGTTTCAAGTGAACGAAAGAAGAAGAAGAAGAAGCTAATAATTTGATATAATATTGGTTCATAAAAACGGGGTTCTGGTCGTAGGAGCTACCTACCTACAAAAAATGTTCACCCGGAATCCCCACTCTAAAAATGCACTCTACGTCACTGATATTCTCTATATATCATCTATATATTTTCTATATAGTCTCTATATATTTTCTATATATTCTCTGGTTAATGTTTGGTTAACTGTCTATCATGTTTGAGGGAAGCGAAACGAAATAAATTACAAGGGGTAGAAAAAACTGTATTATCCGTCGTTTCAGCGATTGTTTCCCTTGGTTATAGTTACCGATCAGTATGTGAAGGTGGGGTCATTTATTTAGGAGGGATGTACGGGTGGTGCTCTCAGTGGATGACGCGTACATTGTGAGGGGGGGGAGGAGAATTCCTCAGTGGGTGGCGGGCATATTTATGTATCAGACAGCAATTCTCGCGACTGTAACATATATTCTGGATCTTATCGATCGCTAGTAGGTTCTATCGGTCGCAAGTAGGTTCTATCGGTCGCAAGTAGGTTCTATCGGTCGCAAGTAGGGTTCTATCGGTCGCAAGTAGGTTCTATCGGTCTCAAGTAGGTTCTATCGGTCGCAAGTAGGTTCTATCGGTCGCAAGTAGGTTCTATCGGTCGCAAGTAGGTTCTATCGGTCGCAAGTAGGTTCTATCGGTCGCAAGTAGGTTCTATCGGTCGCAAGTAGGTTCTATCGATCGCAAGTAGGTTCTATCGATCGCAAGTAGGTTCTATCGGTCGCAAGTAGGTTCTATCGGTCGCAAGTAGGTTCTATCGATCGCAAGTAGGTTCTATCGGTCGCAAGTAGGTTCTATCGGTCGCAAGTAGGTTCTATCGGTCGCAAGTAGGTTCTATCGATCGCAAGTAGGTTCTATCGATCGCAAGTAGGTTCTATCGGTCGCAAGTAGGTTCTATCGATCGCAAGTAGGTTCTATCGGTCGCAAGTAGGTTCTATCGGTCGCAAGTAGGCTCTATCGGTCGCAAGTAGGTTCTATCGGTCGCAAGTAGGTTCTATCGGTCGCAAGTAGGTTCTATCGGTCGCAAGTAGGTTCTATCGGTCGCAAGTAGGTTCTATCGGTCGCAAGTAGGTTCTATCGGTCGCAAGTAGGTTCTATCGGTCGCAAGTAGGTTCTATCGGTCGCAGGTAGGTTCTATCGGTCGCAGGTAGGTTCTATCGGTCGCAAGTAGGTTCTATCGGTCGCAAGTAGGTTCTATCGGTCGCAAGTAGGTTCTATCGGTCGCAAGTAGGTTCTATCGGTCGCAAGTAGGTTCTATCGGTCGCAAGTAGGTTCTATCGGTCGCAAGTAGGTTCTATCGGTCGCAAGTAGGTTCTATCGGTCGCAAGTAGGTTCTATCGGTCGCAAGTAGGTTCTATCGGTCGCAAGTAGGTTCTATCGGTCGCAAGTAGGTTCTATCGGTCGCAAGTAGGTTCTATCGGTCGCAAGTAGGTTCTATCGGTCGCAAGTAGTTCTATCGGTCGCAAGTAGTCTGTCGGTCGCAAGTGGACTCTATCGTCGGAAGTGGGCTTAAGAAACTTACGGTAACCTTTTTGTATCTAGAACAGAGCCGTCAGTCAGTGACCGGATTGGGCAAAATGTTACATAATGTTGGATGATACTGGTAGTTGGCCAAACTAGTACGTATTCTATATGTATATTAAACATACATATATTATATATACGTATATGAATATTATATATATTCTCTATAATCTATATATTATCCATTTATTGTGTATGTAATCTCTATATTCTCTATATATTCACTGTATAATATATATATATAAATATATTCTCTCTGCATTATCCAGATATATTACCTATGCTTTCTCTGTGTATTATCTATGTATTCTCTGTGTATTATCTATGTATTCTCTGTGTATTATCTATGTATTATCTGTGTATTATTTATGTATTCTCTGTGTATTATCTATGTATTCTCTGTGTATTATCTATGTATTCTCTGTGTTTTATCTATGCATTCTCTGTGTATTATTTATGTATTATCTGTGTATTATCTATGTATTCTCTGTGTATTATCTATGCATTCTCTGTGTATTATCTGTGTATTATCTATGTATTCTCTGTGTATTATCTATGTATTCTCTGTGTATTATCTATGTATTCTCTGTGTATTCTCTATGTATTATCTATGTATTCTCTGTGTATTATCTATGTATTCTCTGTGTATTATCTATGCATTCTCTGTGTATTATCTATGCATTCTCTGTGTATTATCTATGTATTCTCTGTGTATTATCTATGTATTCTCTGTGTATTATCTATGTATTCTCTGTGTATTATCTATGTATTCTCTTTGTGTTATCTATGTATTCTCTTTGTGTTATCTATGTATTCTATGTGTGTTATCTATGTATTCTCTTTGTATTATCTATGTATTCTCTTTGTATTATCTATGTATTCTCTGTGTATTATCTATGTATTCTCTGTGTATTATCTATGTATTCTCTGTGTATTATCTATGTATTCTCTGTGTATTATCTATGTATTCTCTGTGTATTATCTATGTATTCTCTTTGTATTATCTATGTATTCTCTGTGTATTATCTATGTATTCTCTGTATATTATCTATGTATTCTCTGTGTATTCTCTGTGTATTCTCTGTGTATTATTTATGCATTCTCTGTGTATTATCTATGTATTCTCTGTGTATTATCTATGTATTCTCTGTGTATTATCTATGTATTCTCTGTGCATTATCTATTTATTCTCTGTGTATTATCTATGTATTCTCTGTGTATTATCTATGTATTCTCTGTGTATTATCTATGTATTCTCTTTGTATTATCTATGTATTCTTTGTGTATTATCTATGTATTCTCTGTGTATTATCTGTGTATTATCTATGTATTCTCTGTGTATTATCTATGTATTATCTGTGTATTATCTATGTATTCTCTGTGTATTATCTATGTATTCTCTGTGTATTCTCTGTGTATTATCTATGTATTCTCTGTGTATTATCTATGTATTCTCTGTGTATTATCTATGTATTCTCTGTGTATTATCTTTGTATTCTCTGTGTATTATTTATGTATGATTACGTTTTGTTTAGGCATGTGTACGTATGCTCTATGAATTCTCTGTGTACGCACCTAAATCGTGTGTGTATTTCTCATCATTTGTATATGTACATTTTCAATTTTAATCACTTATGTTGTTTTAACCGCATTTCTGTATGTTTTTGATTTGTTTTAAACATTTCTTGTATGTTTCTTTGCTTCTTTATACATATATTATTCTACATCGTCTTCTGCGTTCATTCTCAATCCTGCATGTTCGTGTGATATAGTCTAAACAAGAGAATGATGTCAGCTACGCGCTCATTTCTTCTCCACGAATTCATGATATTTTTTGTTTTGTTAGTGAACCAAGCCCTGTATAGTAGGAGATAACCAAACTCCACCGCACTATATCTTGGTCGTCTTTAACCAATTGCTTTCTTATAATTATAGTATTAAACATATGTTATTATATTTATAGTATAACAATGTATTATTATAATTGTGGAAAGACATTCATTTTATGGCCAATTTATGAGACACGGAGATTTGGAGAACATAGTCACAACAGTCAAGATTGAGGGCAACAGAAACAGAGGGCGACAACGTCAGAAAATATTAAACAGTTTAACAACCTTGCACGGCAGGAAATCAGCAACGATTCTGATACATCATACCGGAGACAAAGAACTGTAGGTAGCCATGATTGTCTACACCAGCCGGCATGGCACTTGATGATGATGTTTATCAGTTTATGTCTATCATTGATTAATTTTAATACAATTATATTTAGGGTTGGGGTTAGCATTAGTTATGTAAAACATAACTAAACCTAACCCCTAACCCTAAAAAAATGAATATTTCATTTAATTATTGATTATTTATTGATATAATATTTAGATAAATTAACCACAGAATACCTAGGTAGGCACTAATGGGAAACAAGAACGAAAACGGTGATTGGACTGCGATTATAGTCAATATCATTCTATGGCTTGTTTCACTTTGATGTTATCTATAAAACAAAATATTTCATATGAAAAGGAATTCCCTATATAATTCAGAAACGTATTCAGAATATACCTATGATTAAACATCAATTTTTCTCTATAATTCAGAAAGTATCAAAGATTAAACATTATATTCCTTCTATAATCAAGAATGTGTCACTGACTAAACATCAAATTCCCTATCATCATCATCAGGTGCCATGCCAGCTGGCGTAGGCGGTCATGGATCTACACAGCTCTCTGTCCACAGTATTATGTATCAAGGACGTTGTTGTTTCCTTGCCGTCCCAGTTTGTCAAACTTTCTAATATTTTCTTACGTTGTCGCCCTCTGTCTCTGTTGCCTTCAATTTTGGCTGTTGTGACTATGTTCTCCAAACCTGCCTGTCTCATGAAGTGGCTAAAAAATAAGATTGCATTTTCTTAAATTGTTGATTAAGGTCCGTTCGCATTTGACTCTTTCAACACCTCTACATTAGTTTTTTCTGGCAGTCCACCATATTCTCAACATTCTTCTGTAGAACTATATCTCTGTTGCCTCTAATTTCTCACTTTCCAATGTGTTTATTGTCCAAGACTCGCATCCAAATTCCCTATATACATTAGAAAATATCACTGATTACACATCAAATTCCCTATACACATTAGAAATATCACTGATTAAACATCAAATTCCCTATATACATCAGAATAAAAATCACTGATTAAACATCAAATTTTCTCCATATTTCAGAAACTATCTGTAATTATTTCTGTCTATTCTCTATTTCTCATACTTTCAGTTATTAAAATTGTCACTTCTAATTTGAAAAAATGAAAGTATTTACACATATATTTACACATATATTTACATATATTTACACATATATTTACACATATATTTACACATATATTTACACATATATTTACACATATATTTACCCATATATTTACACATATATTTACCCATATATTTACACATATATTTACACATATATTTACACATATATTTACACATATATTTACACATATATTTACACATATATTTACATATTTTTACACATATATTTACACATATATTTACACATATATTTACACATATATTTACACATATATTTACACATATATTTACACATATATTTCTTCCTCCCCCAGGAATTGATATTATATGTAACCTACATATTTCTCTCTCATCCAGAAACTGTCACTTCGCCCGGGGCCAGGATCTTCACGAGGAGATGGTTAACAAACATTCCAGTACTTCCTCCTCGCCAGAACGAGGAGACTCGAGGCTGAGCGACCTTGACCCAGAGCGAGTAAGATTAGACGCCAAAAGTTGCCCAGATTCTGAGATATTTACTAAACATCAGCATCAGGAGAATAACCATAGTAAACATTCACAACAGCATGGTGTGCCCTATTCAGGGAAAAACGCTACAGAGTCATCTACAATACGACTACCGTTCCGGAGATTTACTTCGGAGATTCGAACAGTTCCAGTTGCACCTACATTACCGACAAGCATCTCCAAAACTTTCAAAAATTGTGAGAGTACCGGACAGAAGCAGCAACATCACCACCATCAACCCCCACAGCATATTAACAAACACCTCTCCGGTAATGAAATTGTACAGGAACATCAAACTAACAAACACAAAAGCAGCATTGTTGACCGCATCGTTAGACCAGAACATCAGTTATCGGAACAGGAATCCCATTTCAGTTTTAGTGATACTGATATCTCGACGCATCTCCGATCACATAAACACACGCTCAATAGAAAAATATCAGATGTTACTATCGATTCAGGGAGAAATTCAACAAGTGAACCAGACGAATGCAACGAAAGTGTGCTTAACGAAGATTTTGAGGACGGCGTAGAGCTTGGTGATAAAGAGGAGTGTATTTCTAGGAGGCATAGTATTGCATGTGTGGACTCCACTGGTCATCTTGAAGTTCCTACTTATCCCGAATTTCTGACTTCTGATTCAGATAATCAATCGTGCTCTAGAACTAACCCATCTGCTGATGATGGTAATCATGGGGGAACTAATGTGCCCCCTAATGTGTCTGCAACAAGTGCCCCGGTGAGTGTGCGACGGGCACCGAAAATTGTATATAGTCACTCAGAGGATAGACTAACCGCTTCTTGCGGACATCACCGAGCGATCATCCCATCCCTGCCTTACTCACCCTACGGATCTCCGACAGCATCTCCCAGATTACGGAGACAACCCACCATGGAGACCCACCGCGTGTCTGTCTCTGATGGAGATGGTTACACACAGCTCAACCAGTACAAGCTGAAGGATGAAATTGGCAAGGTAAGAGTGTGTTTGTGATTAAGTTTTGTTATTGATAATCTTCATGTATAAATTGTTGCTGTGTGAGTGTATGTGTAGTAGTATGCATATGCATGCTTAGTGTGTAGTAAAGAGGATTGGTCGAAGAGCAGTTGCTCATTCTGGAAACTGTATAGAAGTTTTCGTCAAATATCGTGTGCTCTCGTTGGTTATCATCCTTCAAAAGTGACGCTGTTTGACTTTTCTGTGACTTTGATTGGCTGCCAAAACAAAATATACACCCTCTTCTCATGTCTTCTATCCATGTGTGCTGCATGACGTCATGGGGAGCCTAAGTCTTCTTTCTTTAGCTAACATTGATGTCGTGGCCATAGTACAGCCTTGATGTTCCAGTATTTTTCTGATGTCATCTATCCATCTTCGTCTGGGTCTTCTCCTGTATCTTTTTTCAGATGATCTTCTACCGAAGGCTACCGATGGAACGCGATCTGCTTCCATTCAAATCAGCTGGCCGAACCAATTGATTTCTTTTAGTTCTACGTATTATTTTCACGATATAGTTTTCATCATGTTTCTTTTAGTATTATTGTTCATTCAATCTCTTTTTTGTTACCACCAGTGCCGCTCTCAGACATTTTATTTCTCATGCAGCGAGTTTTCGTTCTAGTTTCTCTGTCAGAGTCCAGGTCTGGCATTGGTAGCACTGTTTCGTCATCAACACTGTGTTTATTAACGTTCTTTTGGAGATCATGTCAATATTCTGATGTTTCAGCAGTGGTGATAATTGATATAAAACTGTGTTTGCCTTCTGGCATCTTGTCTGTATTTCTCAATCTCGTCTCCCTTCTTCCGAGAACACGATGCCTAGGTACTTGAATTCCTGTAGGTAGATGAGATTTGTGCCGTCTATATATTGTATACACAAAGTGAGCAATGGATACACGAAGAAAGTCAGGTAGCGTCACTGTTAAAGAATTGAACCTCGTTCAGTCGACATGACTGTATTATTGTCCAGAGACACGACTGGATAAGTAGAAGTGTAATTCTATTATCGTACATTTTGATTGCGTTTACATTTTAGTTGACTGTTCCTCAAACCATTGGGAAACCGTATCAGTCCATGATGGACTCTGTTAACGACATCTATACAGTAAGTAAAAATGACATGAAAGACTGATTTTTTTATTACTGTTTTACATATCGTTGGTCGGTCTTGGCTATTTTGTGTATGCGATTCCAAGTATATAAATAGTGATCAACGAAAACCGCGGCAATAAGCAGACAGGTCACGAATAAAGTTTACTTTCTGTACAGAGGTCTTAATTGTCTGAGCCAATTATATAGTCTTTTGAACTCATCAACAATCATGCTTCTAAAGTGACATTGAGAGAAACGTGTAACTCTACCGTGATTTTCATTGGCTGTCGATACAAAGTATACACAATGTGACCAATGTAAACCTACGGAATAGTCAAATTGCGTCACTATAGACAAAATAATTTCCAACGAGTTGGAGGAGCGTGTTGTCAAGGGAACCGGTGTAGTAGACAATATGTCTATAATTGAGGTTATTAACACATGTGTAACCGCGTAATACATAACACATCCGCACTATCACACACAACACACATATAATCTTATATCGGTGTGCAAGTGGTGACCTACACTTGTAATACAGGGAGCAAATAATAGGGTCACTGTCTTCTTTTCATGCATTTCATAGGAGGCAACTAAGGAAGGTTGAGGGATTGGAAAACATTATTGTCATATCTTGTCTCAATTTCTTACTTTTATTTTTTATCAAATAATCGCCATGGAGGACGAAGAAATGCAGGCCAGCGGACATAGCACCTGTAACCTTTTTTGTGATAGAATCCTAGGTAATGGGGAATACTAGATGTAGAATCACTGCGGATGGGTCAATAAATATGGCAGAAGAATGATAAGATAGTTGGTCTAGAAGTACGTGCTGTGTTCCTGGAAGGACGGGGGAATAATGAGATAGTTGGTCTAGAAGTACGTGCTGTGTTCCTGGCAGGACGGGGGAATGATGAGATAGTTGGTCTAGAAGTACGTGCTGTGTTCCTGGCAGGACGGGGGAATGATGAGTTAGTTGGCCTAGAAGTACGTGCTGTGTTCCTGTCAGGACGAGGGAATGATGAGTTAGTTGGCCTAGAAGTACGTGCTGTGTTCCCTGGTATGACGGGGGAATGATGATATAGTTGGCCTAGAAGTACGTGCTGTGTTCCTGGCAGGACGGGGGAATGATGCTATAGTTGGCCTAGAAGTACGTGGTGTGTTCCTGGCAGGACGGGGGAATGATGCTATAGTTGGCCTAGAAGTACGTGCTGTGTTCCCTGGTATGACGGGGGAATGATGATATAGTTGGCCTAGAAGTACGTGCTGTGTTCCTGGCAGGACGGGGGAATGATGATATAGTTGGCCTAGAAGTACGTGATATGTTCCTGGAAGGACGGGGGAATGATGAAACAGTTGGTCTAGAAGTAAGGTGCTGTGTTCCAGGTAGGACGTGATAATCATATGATACCTGTCCCTGGAATAGCTCCTTTTGGCGACTAAATATGCATACATAACCTCCCCACTCCCTTCCCTTAAACATTCTTGCCTTTGAAACATTACCTTCCGACATATCACCACTTCAACATTCTACCATACTATTTATCACCACGTCACCTTACCAAACAACACAGAACAGTATGCTAACACATCACCTGGAACGCATTACCACATCGTAACAAAACTATCATATCCATAGATCACATCGTAACAAATCTGTCGTATCTATAGATCACATCGTAACAAAACTATCATATCCATAGATCACATCGTAACAAATCTGTCGTATCTATAGATCACATCGTAACAAAACTATCTTATCCATAGATCACATCGTAACAAATATGTCATATCCATAGATCACATCGTAACAAATTTTTCGTTTTATAGATTACATCGTAACAAATCTTTCGTATTTATAGATTACATCGTAACAAATCTATCATATGCATAGATCACATCGTAACACATCTATCATATCCATAGATCACATCGTAACAAATATGTCGTATCTATAGATCAAATCGTAACAAATCTGTCATATCCATAGATCACATCGTAACAAATCTGTCATATCCATAGATCACATCGTAACAAATATGTTGTATCTATAGATCACATCGTAACAAATCTATCATATGCATAGATCACATAGGTGAAATGCCTGTTAACTATAGCACAACATACCACCAATTAATACATACAATTGTCTACAACACATCACCTTAATATAGACACGTAATCTCTATACACAAGCAATATCTTTACACAAGTATTATCTTTACACAAGTATTATCTTTACACTAGTAATATCTTTACACAAGTAATATCTTTACACAAGTATTATCTTTACACAAGTATTATCTTTACACAAGTAATCTGAATTATTTTTTACCCGACCTCCTTGTGGAACACATTTTATCCAATGTCCTCAGCTCTTGGAACAGACAACATATTTGACTTTCATCACAAATCACCCACTATGTTTAATGCTTTATCTATTCAGTTTCCCTGTCTTGCCGTAATGTATTTAGAAGTAAATTTAAAAAATTAATTTTAGTAGCTTACTCACAGAAGTGGTCTGCTTAATGTTGTTGTTTTTTTTTTAGCAATTTGACAGAGGTAAATAGTTAACTATCGCTATAAATAGATTTGTTCCTCGTAGAAATGTTGTTGTTGCAACACATGATGATGATGATGATGACGACCATTTGTTACATCCACTTTTGAATTTCACTTTAGCTTTATGTCTTTGACTATGAGTTGATAGGTGGTAAATAAGCTCTCTTCCCGTCGTAAATATCCTTGGATAGTTCGGGCATGGGATTACCAACTGTAGATACTTTTTGACATACCCGTAACTTTCTAGCTACTATCTGCTGTTGAGCTGCTGCATTTATCCCATTTTACACAAGATTTCGTGGTCTTTTCAACTGTTGAGCGACGTGCAGCTCTGTTTTCTGCATTGTCTTCCAATGTATTCAGTTCTGTTTCAAGACATTCAGTGAAGTCTATAGCGAGACATTCTAGCACTTCTTTTGGCCACCTAGAGAACATATGCCCTTTAGAAACTCACCATAGAAAAGTATCTTTTGCTTTTCTTTGATTTTTCATACTTACCGGATGAATTGTTAAAAAACCTGTGTCTGCATCAGAATAGTGTCAATACTAAGGATACTAGATATGTCAAGGACAGTTAGTATCCGAAATCTTGTCTTGCATCTGATGTTCATAACATTTCTGAGACAAGTTATGTTTACATAGTTACTGTTCTGTGTGCCCCCGGACTTGTCTGTGCCCACTCCCACAATTTCAAAAAAATATCAGTGGTCTCCCCGCTGGTATCCGTGACCTCCAGAGGGAAGGTACAGAACAACATACTCATTGTTGAGACTCACTGTTCTACATTACACTTCCCTCACACGCAGCACTCTCTCCTAAACATCACCTCACCTTCTGTACAGTCATGTAAAGAATTAACGTAAACAGGTATAAGTATTACCAATGTCACAAAAACAACATACTGACAGCGTGACATTGACGGACGACGTTTCGACAAAAAAGCCTTCACCAGGACGGTAGACAACAGATAAATACTATAATTAACATAGAAAACCACATATAGTGTGAAGAAATGATGCATAGCTGTTTAATGTATACATTGTAACCTCTTAGGGCTCCTACGGTATAGTCAAGCTGGCATATAACGAGCAGGATGATGTACACTATGTAAGTATGCCACACGCGTATTATAACAGGGCTGCCAGTTTTTTTAAGTTGATTTTCTTAATTAGTAAAATGCCGAACAAAATATATCAAAACTTGACCAAACTGCAAACTTTTACTACGTTTTCAAATTGGCCAATAATATTTTTTTTAAATAATCAAACATAAATTTAATTACCAGTTACGCTTAAATATGTGTGAAATTTAGCAATATTCTGGTAGCCCTGATTTATTTGAATGTCTCACACAATGAATTATTGTATTTATTTGAATGTCTTACACAATGAATTATTGTATTTATTGAGTACCTACATGTTAAACGACGATATAGAATATATGACATGTAGTCACAGGAGCGTAGATATATCTTTAGTAAGGGAACAAGGGTTTACCAAAAATGGAAAAACTATAATTTGACCATTCGTGAATGAACTTCCTTCGTTTTCATGAAACTTTTGGTAATTTTTTTGGGGAAAAATCGTTACGGAATAGGATTTTACCTGTCCTTTGCTTACATTCCTAGCACTAAAATTCATGTTCTGATTTAAAACACGGATGAAGGTTTGACCACCTTATCCTGTCCACGGACTAGTTTAGTCGTCACAGTGACTATCATGTTTAATGACCACCTTATCCTGTCCACGGACTAGTTTAGTCATCACAATGACGATTTTGTTTGTTGACCTCTGTATCCTGTCCACGGACTAGTTTAGTCGTCACAGTGACTATCACGTTTAATGACCACCTTATCCTGTCCACGGTCTAGTTTAGTCGTCACAGTGACTATCACGTTTAATGACCACCTTATCCTGTCCACGGTCTAGTTTAGTCGTCACAGTGACTATCACGTTTAATGACCACCTTATCCTGTCCACGGTCTAGTTTAGTCGTCACAGTGACTATCACGTTTAATGACCACCTTATCCTGTCCACGGACTAGTTTAGTCGTCACAGTGACTATCACGTTTAATGACCACCTTATCCTGTCCACGGTCTAGTTTAGTCGTCACAGTGACTATCACGTTTAATGACCACCTTATCCTGTCCACGGACTAGTTTAGTCGTCACAGTGACTATCACGTTTAATGACCACCTTATCCTGTCCACGGTCTAGTTTAGTCGTCACAGTGACTATCACGTTTAATGACCACCTTATCCTGTCCACGGTCTAGTTTAGTCGTCACAGTGACTATCACGTTTAATGACCACCTTATCCTGTCCACGGACTAGTTTAGTCATCACAATGACGATTTTGTTTGTTGACCTCTGTATCCTGTCCATGGACTAGTTTAGTCGTCACAGTGACTATCACGTTTAATGACCACCTTATCCTGTCCACGGTCTAGTTTAGTCGTCACAGTGACTATCACGTTTAATGACCACTTTATCCTGTCCACGGACTAGTTTAGTCGTCACAGTGACTATCACGTTTAATGACCACCTTATCCTGTCCACGGACTAGTTTAGTCGTCACAGTGACTATCACGTTTAATGACCACCTTATCCTGTCCACGGACTAGTTTAGTCGTCACAGTGACTATCACGTTTAATGACCACCTTATCCTGTCCACGGTCTAGTTTAGTCGTCACAGTGACTATCACGTTTAATGACCACCTTATCCTGTCCACGAGCTTGTTTAGTCATCACAATGACGATTTTGTTTGTTGACCTATGTAACCTGTCGACGGGTTTGTTTAGGTCATCACAGTGTCCATTATGTTTATTCGGTCTACCTAGTACTAAAAGTCATGTTTTTTTCAATGATTAGGGGGGGGGGGTGTTAACACCCTGCGCTTCTTCTCTCTGATAATACACACGCTAAATAGAAACATTTTCGCGAAAATATTCGTTATTATAACAGCGCTCTTTCTTTCGTGTCAATGGGAGCAAAAATTACGGATTGTCAAGGCCGAGGTTTATTTATTTTAAAAGTTCATGGACAAACTTACCATCGAACTTCTCATATACAACCGCCGTACACCAGAGTTCTATAGCTCGTTTATTTGTATGTTTTGGACAGTTCTCAAGCAGCAGACGTTCGACAAGCACACGCAGTAAGTGCAATATGGGAAAGAGAAATTCTTGATAAAATCAATCGATTTGTTTCATCAATACGATTCGTATCAGTCACAGTAGTATCGGTTAATCCGTGATATCGAAACAATAACGATTCTGAAAGCTGATCAAACTCATCAACGTCGTTATAACGAACCAACATCTAACAAGGTTGCAATGGTTTTTGTCATGCGGTTGCGTCTGTGGGTCTCACCAATGGCTCACTAGACAAACCAACCATGCAACAGAAAACCTTAGTAGATGATATACCTTTATATTAAGGCTATCTTCTTATAGAAGCTTCATGGCACGTTATCTATACAATCCCGAATACGTAACCTTCGATAACAGTTACCATGTTGTTCCGACAGGCCGACGTTGTGCTTGAACTTGTTATGGACACGGCATGGGTGCGCGGAACAACAAAGAAACATTTAGTAAGGGCCAGAGTTGTTCCCTAATGTCGACGTCTGTTTCGGCAACATTAGACTCTGGAACAGAGGGCGGAGCAGTTATGGGAATGCCCCATGTGCTGTTATGCCAGTTTCTAATCAATAATCAACAATCAAGGTTTTTGTCAATGAAGATGGGGAACCACTTTTTTACCGCGAAATTCGCACTAACCATTGAATCCAGAGAATTAAAAATATAGATCCAATGTCATACTCGCTTTTGTTCCCGTACGATGAGCAGGTTTGGCAAGCACATACGCAATATGAGGCACATTAGGGTAAGCAATCCTGTATATATATATATATATACTTTTATATCCATGTATATTATACGACCATGGACTTTTGGTGGATAGCACTAGTACCCGAACGTCAAAGATATGTACATCTTAAGCTTATATTATTACCAATGTTAACATTCCATATTGTTAACACAAGCTGTTCTACGTTTTTGTTTTACAGGCAATGAAAATTCTATCGAAGAAAAAGTTAATGAAAAAAGCCGGATTTTATCGTAAGTATTCTTCTATAGGTGGTGAAGTCTTATTAATAAAATGATATAGTCAGTACTGAGAGTCGCTATGTATTTCTTGCACGTTGTTGCGACCAATAGTCATACCCTTCCTCTTTGATGGTTATTCTGCGAAGAGTCTCTCTTGATCTTTCTCTTTCTCTTTTGCCATCTGCAGTGCACGATCTACCTATAAGCTAAACAAGCTATAGGATAGCCCCCCACCCCCCTCCATTCTTGGGGTCACAAAAAATCATATTTGGCACTGACATATAATATCTGGACTTATATAAGGCCCCATATCTCAAATTAGGGCCTTATTAAGTCTAAATCCGGCGTTGACCATCTGGTACCAATGTTAATGCTTGTAGTGGCAGTATGTTTTCATTCATTCTAAGTACATGCCCGATTAAGTCCTTCATTTTCTTTTTATTGTTGTAGAAACGTATTGCTGCTTGTTGTCTTCTCTTACTTGCTTGTTTGACTTTCGTTCTTCAAAAACATCAGTTAAGAGTTTCTAAGACATTTACTGTATAATAGTTACTACTATTGACTATGTTACTACAACAGCTGCTACTACTGTTGATAGTAATACAACAGCTGCTACTACTGTTGATAGTAATACAACAGTAATTTCTTATTTTCATCATAGGACAATGGTGTTGGAATCTACTGTGAAGATACTGCTACTATTACTACTACAACTACTACCACTAATACTACTACTATCATCACCACTACAACTACTACCACTACTACTACTACTAATACGACTACTAATACCATTACTACTACTACTATTGATATTGCCACTATTACTACTATTACAACTACTACTACCATCTCCACCACCACCACTACTACTACTACTACTACTACTACTACAACTACTACTACTGCTGCTGTTATTACTACTAATACTATCACGACCACTACAATTGATACTACCACAGCCATCAACACTAATATTACTACTATCACTTCCATCAACACTACTATTACTGCTACCATCACTACTACTATTATTACCTAATAATAATACTATCACTACTAAAAATACTACTACTACGACAATTGCTACTACTAATACCAGCACCACAACTACACTACTACTACTACTGCTACTACTACTACTACTACTACTACTACCACTAATAATAATACTAATCAATCTGTTCAAACATATCCCCAGTCTCAATGCCGTTTCTTAATTCACCAATGCATCAAATTGTATCTTCCATGTTGCTACTAGGACGTGTTCCGCCATCCAGAGACGGCAAACCATCTTCTCGACCACCGAACCCACTAGAACGAGTCTACAGAGAAATAGCTATACTGAAAAAGTTGGATCATCCTAATGTTGTCAAGTTAGTGGAAGTGCTGGATGACCCGGATGAAGATAAACTGTATTTAGGTCAGCTGAATAATTCACGTAGTGCTATTTTTAGACTTTAATTAATGACTGCTATGTGCACATGCATTTGGTTGTATTGTACACATGTACACATGCATTTGGTTGTATTGTACACATGTACACATGCATTTGGTTGTATTGTACACATTTATTTGGTTGTATTGTACACATTCATTTGGTTGTATTGTACACATACATTTGGTTGTATTGTACACATTCATTTGGTTGTATTGTACACATGCATTTCGTTGTATTGTACACATACATTTGGTTGTATTGTACACATTCATTTGGTTGTATTGTACACATTCATATGGTTGTATTGTACACCTTCATTTCGTTGTATCAATACACATTTCCTATTTATTTCTTGGGGTATGCTAGCTGTGAAGTTATATTTGAATATTGAAACAGGATTTAATAACTTACCCATTAGGACAATCGCCAATATTTTCAAATGTAATATGCTCTGTGATAGAACAATGGTGTTAGAAGTCACTAAAACATAGAACAATGATGTTAGAAGTTATAGTCAATATAGAACAGTGATGTTAGATGTTACTCTCAATATAGAACAATGGTGTTGGAAGTTACTGTTAACATAGTACAATGGTAGAAGTTACCGTGTACATAGAAAAATGATGTTAGAAGCTAATGTAAATACAGAGCAATGATGTTAGATATTACTATTGTGGCAATGTACTCTCAACATAGAAAATGGTGTGACAACGTATTGTCAACATAGAGCTTTGATGTGATAAAATACTGCCGGTATACAAAAATGGTTTGGCAAAAATCTATCGGCATAGGAAACTGATGTATCAAAGTACTGTCAACATGGAGCAACAGTACACGAATGTACTGCCAATATAGAACAAATGTTGGACAAAGTAATGTCAATATAGAACAAAAGTTGGACAAAGTAATGCAAATATAGAACAAATGTTGGACAAAGTAATGTTAATATAGAATAATGTATGTAAGTACTCTTCATATGTGACTAAGCTACTCTAGCTGATTTATTGTTTGTCTCTATGTGACGAAACTGTTTGGTATGTCTTACTTTATTGTTTGTCGATATCTGACGAAACTGTTTGGTATGTCTTACTTTATTGTTTGTCGCTATGTGACGAAACTGTTATTTCTCATTTTATTGTCTATCGCTATGTTTCCAAACTGTTTCCTGTTAATTGGATGTCTCCTTATGAGTCCACAATATGTACTCACTACTTGTTGCTTTTTATTTATATGTTTGTGTTCCGAGATAAAGGTATTTCGGTCGAAACGTCGATGTGTGTGTGCGCCTTTCGTACAATTAGCAAAACGTTATTATCTTGTTTGAAGCTTCACCTATGAGTCCACATTGGTTCTTGAACACATTGGTTCTTGAACACATTGGTTCTTGAACACATTGGTTCTTGTTGATGATTATCTGTCCCAATGTAGCAAAAATGTGTTAAATTGAGTGACTTCAAATTGAATACTGTCATGTCATTTATTTTGTGTCCATGGGGTTGAGTTGAGGTTTAGAATCAAGTAGAACCGTGTACCTGACATTGCAATGTGTTTGGAGATTGTTTGGTAGAACCACCTAATTCACATTGCAATGTGTTTGGAGATTGTTTGGTAGAACCACCTAGTTCACATTGCACTGTGTTTGGAGAATGTTTGGTAGAACCACCTAGTTTACATTGCAATGTGTTTGGAGTTGTCTTATTGCTTTAGCTTAGTAGTAACTAGCTTTAAAAAAATACTCTTGACAAGCAAATTTCTCTTCTGGAAAGAGATATAGACAACATCTGGAGAGATCATATTAAAATAGTTTCATTACTTTGCAAATACTAGTGATGCCTTTTCATTTTTCTTTAACGTAATCACACTTTTTGTTGGTTTATGTTTATATCTATCTTTATGTATCTACAATAATTGTATTTTATTTTATTTCAGTTTTTGAGCTCGTTGACAAGGGGTAAGTCCATATATTATTATTTTTACAGTGTTTTTTATTATCATTATTAATGAGACGAGAGATTCTCAGTCAGTCATGTTATAGATTTTCTTTTTTCTTTGGATCTAGTTATTATTATGACATTATGACATTATTATTTTTATTATGCTGAGACTGGTACTTAAACTTTGATATGTGAATCTGTTTCTGTCTTTTTATAATTCCATGACAGTTCCACAATGGTGTTATAATTACAAGCAACTCCCACTTAAATTAACACTTGTAATCTCATTAACTGCATTTTATCTAATTCTGAAAACACTATTTAAATTATCTTGTGCTGCATTTGATCTTGATTATGTCTTTTTATAGCTGATATTAATATTGTTTTGTGTAAATGTAGGCGTTGATAACATGTGTTTTAGACATAAAATAAATCCCTTGAAAATAGCTGGATATTACAGTTTCGTATCCTTAAGCCATTTGGTCTTAATACAGATCATTCAATTATTTAGACTTTGGGTAGTGAGGCCTTTGATGTGTTGTCTTTCACGCTGTTTTCTGGCATAGTTATGTTTTTTTTCCGTTTTCATTCTTTATATTTTTAAAGAGTCTCGACGACATTACTTGCGTCTCGCCCGCAGATGAGGGGTGGGTGGGGAGGATTCCAAACAGCTACCTTAGCATAATCGAACAAGACTTTTATAACGAGAAATTTAGCAAAAACTGGCGGCAAAATTAATGATTTAAAAAAATGATTTTTTACCATAAAATCTACAAATTTCCTAGTAAAAGGAAGAAAATACACATGAAAACAAGTGACTGAACTTTCTTTTTATTTAAACGTATTTAATCTTAATGAAAATGTATTTACAGCCTTGACGTTTTGCGTGTGCGCACTTCATTGTTACTTTAGATGTCTCTTGTTAAGTGTCTGCCTCCTAATACATTTGTGATAGTTCCGTTATTGTTACTGATTGTTGGCTGTTTGTTTTATATTTTCCTAATAAAAACCTTAATTAAGGTCGAAACGCTGAATTTGTCTTGTATATTGTTTTCTATATATTTTCCTACCCGTACCCAGTAGTCTGTGCGTTCAATGTAAAGATGATTGACCTTGTTTTTTTACGTAATTACTCTTGTAATACAGTTTTACAGTAATCTCACTTATAGCTACAGTACAAAGAAGACAAATATGTCGTAAACATGCGAATCAGACAGGACAAAAGTCATTGACAATATTAGAAAGATCAAAGTAAATATATTAATATTGAAACATTATTAATGACGGCTTGAATGACGCAATTTGACGTGTCTCGTAATTTTCATAGGTCACTTTGTGTATACCTTGTGTTGACACTAATCATGGAAGGAAACGGTCAAAGAGAACAGGACGTAGACCAAGGCTACCTTGGACACATGGTATCAAAGACCTTTTGAACATGTCACTGGAAGATGATGGCCAGCTTGCACACAAAGTCGAGAGGCTTACAGTATGACACGTTGACAATGTTCTATAAAGGATACGTCATATAGATAGACAGCCACATCGTTATGACAGCATTACACAACATTCGCGTGCACTTGGGGATTTAGTGTCAGATGGAGACATATGAAATATTCCACTGACGTTTACACATCTCTGACTGTCACATTTGTCAGGAAAAGCGACAGTGATAAATAATTTTGTCTTGTAATGATAACACATGCCCGTCTTAAGACCTATCGGCTATTGGCCTTCAAAAATTACTCGTGATAATTCCTGCAATTTTCATTGGTTGTCACAGAAAGCATATTCAAAGTGGCCATTTGTAATCATAGGAATAGTCAAATAAGTCATTAAGAAGGCTAAATTTCACATTCGCCAGTGGGTCTTATATTGTGACGCTCATGGGTTACAGGATCTTAAGAAGTCTTTCTCCATAATAGTGCTACGCACAGATCCCATTTATCGTGGCTAATTTTTGCCCCTTGGTGATTATACAGTGCAACGGAATCATTGGGAAACATCCTTCATAGCTGACGCAATTTGACCTTTTTCGTGTTTTCATTGGTCACTTTGTGTATACTGTGCGTTGACAGCCAATGAAAATCACATGAACAGTCATACTATCTCACTTTAGATGGTCGATTCTCAATTGAATATAGTATAATTGTCAGAGACACGCTGATTCGTGTCCCACGTAAACATAATAGGCCAAACGCTGAAGGTAACTCGTTATCTGGGAAGGGAGGGGTTCATGACATCACCAGTAGCAGGTCACTTCGACTGTGACCATCGACTATAAGACCTAACTGCAAAAACTGAACAGGTCTTCTTTCGGTACGTTTTAGATTATTGTCACGCTTTCCATTGGTTGCTAATTAAATACCTGGAGTAGCCTTGTCTATTTTTGAGGTGCGATTCCAAGTATATAAATATTGACCAACCGATAACGTGGGAATAATCAAGAAAATAAATAAATGAAGATCGAATTAATTCATAGAACAGGTCTTCTATCGACCATCGGTCGCGTTTCGAACAACCGTAATCCGCGTTCTTGTGCACCGTTTCTCACGTATCTCCTGCCGATGAAAAGAGCGAATTAAAATTAAAAGCAAAGTTTATAGAGCGTGTGATGAGATCACAACTTGAACATCCAGTAACAAGCAGAAACAGCAACGGAAAAAGAGATAGAGGACGACAAAGAGAAATGTTGCTGGATGGGTTGTTATCGTTGCATTGGCGACCTTCACCATTTTAATTTATTAACAACAGAAAACATAGAGATATGGAGGAATATGATGGCCGAAAGCTCTGCAATATGGTACTTAATCAGTTTCATGTATTGTACAACTGTAGTCTGCTATGCATGTTGTACAAGACGACTAAGAAGGGTTACGCATGAGCTTGGCTACTTGTCCTGAATGAGGTAAACATAACTACAAATGCCATGATCAGGTTGGATGGGTCTGGTAGAAAATCGTGTATAGTGTAACCCATCTATAACGCATCCTTTTATAGCAAACTTTCCTATTTAACAGCACTCTTCAAAATCCCCAATTATACTTATTCTTTATTGTTTATATTGTATATAACGAATGTGTATTATACAGAGGTATTTCGTTGGCCGGATCAAGTTTTTGGGTAAATAAATAATATAATATATACTAGTAACCATTAAAACGCATCGAAAACGTGCTATTTTTCACATTTAAAATGTTTATGTACGTGAGCCATTCTTCAACTCAGAATGCGTGCAAGTGATGAAGTTTGTGCAGTCCTATTGTTTTGTTGATGTGATGTTTCTTTCACATTTTTCGTTCTTCACGTGCAAAACAACAAATACACATCTTCTGACTCTATTATAAGTCAAAACAGGATGAAATTTTGCACACGCATTCATTTAATTTGGTCGAGTAAAAGACATCTGGTTTTTATCGAAAGAAGAACTATTTCTTTTTCTTTTCGTAACTCGACTGACGTTACGAGAGCCATGGAAAGCTGCTGGTATGCTTGTCAGTGGAATGACGACCAGAGAAATTGCCAGGCATTTTATTTGTGACCAGTCTAGTTAGACTGCACCAACGATTCCTGGAGAGAGGTGCCACCGATGACGGTACCTGACCTGGTCCACATTGTGTAACAACAGTAGCTCGAGATTGTCATATTTTACTGATGCTTCTTCGGAACCGCTTCCAAAAAACAACTCACACAGCAGCTCATACACGGGGCTTATTATCACAAACATCGTACCAGGGAGTCTTAATTTCTCTTGCTTGCAAAATAAAAGAAGTCGTAACATTATTGCTATCGTTACTGGACGTCACATAAACAACACTGGTTTTGGCAACCACAAAAATATTCAACAGTTACGGTTTTATTTGTTAAATACTGCAGATTTTATTCAGTAAATGGTTCATACATGTGGAAAAAATATAAGTCCAGTTAATTTTAATACAAAACATGCAGTGGCTTAATGTAAATAGATGCTGATGCGTTTTTAATGATTGCTAGTATAGAAACATATTTGATTTATTATTAAAGAAAAATCATAATGCAGCAAATGGAATTTGGACCAGGTCCGCTCAGATATGTTCTTATACTGACATTTGACTATATGCCTATATCAAAACACGGCTTAATTTCTTCGGTTTTCATAGTGATAGCTGGCAATTATTTTTGGGGCACAAACCAAGTGAAGCAAGTGTATATGTAATTTCTTCATATTCATATAGTCCATGTCGTGTGACGTTATCTTATCATACCGCATATTTCTGTCTCGTGTGCTGTTAATCATTTAGTGCTATGGTCTATACTGTGTGATGTTGTCATGTCTTTCCACAGACTTCAATTTCGTGTGCCGTCAATCGTTTCTAATACCGACGTTGTCTCATGCCGCAATGCTAGGATGTCAGGCATGTTCTCTCTTGGTCTTCCCCTATCCTTCGTCTTCTCTTGGTCTTCCCCTATCCTTCGTCTCTTGGTCTTCCCCTATCCTTCGTCTTCTCTTGGTCTTCCCCTATCCTTCGTCTTTTCTTGGTCTTCCCCTATCCTTCGTGTTCTCTTGGTCTTCTTCTATCCTTCGTGTTCTCTTGGTCTTCCCCTATCCTTCGTGTTCTCTTGGTCTTCTCCTATCCTTCGTGTTCTCTTGGTCTTCCCCTATCCTTCGTCTTCTCTTGGTCTTCCCCTATCCTTCGTCTTCTCTTGGTCTTCCCCTATCCTTCGTGTTCTCTTGGTCTTCCCCTATCCTTCGTGTTCTCTTGGTCTTCTCCTATCCTTCGTGTTCTCTTGGTCTTCTTCTATCCTTCGTCTTCTCTTGGTCTTCCCCTATCCTTCGTCTTTTCTTCGTCTTCCCCTATCCTTCGTGTTCTCTTGGTCTTCCTCTATCCTTCGTCTTTTCTTGGTCTTCCCCTATCCTTCGTCTTTTCTTGGTCTTCCCCTATCCTTCGTCTTTTCTTGGTCTTCCCCTATCCTTCGTGTTCTCTTGGTCTTCTCCTATCCTTCGTGCTCTTCACCGTGCATGTTGTCTCGTTGTATTCCATCTTTCCTCTTGATGTGTCCAGAAAATGTGGAATTTCTCTTTCTTTTGCGTGTAAGCAGATTTCTTTTGTAATTAACTTCTTTCAAGATAACTTCATTAGCCAATGTATCTGTCCATGTTTCTTAACATTCATCAATACAAATGTCTTGTTTACATATATAACATTAACGTTTTTTTTTGTAAATTATGTATTACATGGCAGTTGTATCGAATATTACCATTCATTGAACGGATCGATCCACAGGATTTTGTTAAATATTGTCATTCTTCATATTCACACAACAAATCATATTTCATAGCGCTTACCGATACTTGTGCTGCAATCAATATATTGTGCTATAGAAGCTACACCATTAGTGTCATCGATTTTCTCCTCACATTTTGTAGCGTCAATAGAAAACATTTCTTAGGGTGTATCCTTGAAGTATAGGGTAGAAATATTGTGTGTGAATACAGTATTAGGTAGAAATATTGTGTGTGAATACAGTATAAGGTTGAAATATTGTGTGTGAATACAGTATTAGGTAGAAATATTGTGTGTGAATACAGTATTAGGTAGAAATATTGTGTGTGAATACAGTACAAGGTTGAAATATTGTGCGTGAATACAGTCAGTATAAGGTTGAAATATTGTGTGTGAATACAGTATAAGGTTGAAATATTGTGTGTGAATACAGTATAAGGTTGAAATATTGTGTGTGAATACAGTATAAGGTTGAAATATTGTGTGTGAATACAGTATAAGGTTGAAATATTGTGTGTGAATACAGTATAGGGTTGAATTATTGTGGGTGTGAATACATTAGTGCAAATATGTGGGTGTATTGTGTGTAAGGTACAGTTTATTGTTGAATATATGAGTGTATTGTGTGGTATGTCTACACTCTATGTCCAAGTATTGTGTGGTATGTCTACACTCTATGTCCACGTATTGTAAAGTATTGTGTAAGATACAGCTGAGTGTGTAAATATTTGAGTTTAATTGTGTTTACGTATAGAGTGGACATGGAGTGGGCATAGTGTGGACATATAGTGGACATAGTGTGGAAAGAGAATAAGCATAGTGTGTCCCAGTGTGAAAATAGTGTGGATATAGTGTGGACATAGATTGGATATAGCGTAGACACTTTGTAGACTTGAGTAGTCATAGAGTGAGCATTTTGTGTGCTTAGAGTGGGCATAGTCTGGACATAGAGTGGGCATAGTCTGGGCATAGAGTGGGCATAGTCTGGGCATAGAGTGGGCACAGTCTGGACATAGAGTGGGCATAGTCTGGGCATAGAGTGGGCACAGTCTGGACATAGAGTGGGCATTTTGTGTACGTAGAGTGGGCATAGTCTGGACATAGAGTGGGCATAGTCTGGACATAATCTTCAATGTCTGCTGGTATAGAGAGTGGAACACTTAGGGCTGTCTGTGAATTGCATCAACAAATGTTTGCCATTTTTTACCCGCTCCATACTTGTCAATAACTGTCCAGAATTCATTGATTTTCTCTCTCATAGATTTTCAATAATGTATTCTCTCTCTCATAGTCTCTATCTCTCTCATATATTATTTATTTCTCCCATATTCTCTATCTCTCATATATTCTCTATATCATAGATTATCTATATCATAGATTTTCTGTCTCTCATATATTTGCTGTCTCTGGCACATATTCTATATATCTCATATTATCTATCTCTCTTATAATGATCTATCTCATATATTCTCTATCTCTACTAGATTTTCTCTCATATATTCTCTCTCTACTAGATTTTCTCTCATATATTCTCTATCTCTCATAGATTTTCTCTCCCTCATAAATTCTCTATCTCTTCGGGGAGAGAGAGACAGAAAGGAAAGATTCATGTTAGGTAGTGTGTAGCCATAAACACAACTTGGCTGAAATTGTTGGATATTCAACATCCACTCATCCACATTTGTACTGGCGATGTCAAGTTTATGTAATAAATTATTCCTGGCTAAATAGTGAAAAAGAGTTTTATGACATAGTCCTTAGCAGGATGTGCCAACATATACACACATACATTTATTTCTTGAGTCGGCAGCAGATTTCACACAGTGGAGATTATGGGTATGCAGGTTGGGATAGCTAGTTATAATAAAATAATCCCATTAGATGTGAGCAGGTTGGGGTAGCTAGTTTTGATAAAATAATCCCATTAGCTGTGAGCAGGTTGGGTAGCTAGTTATGATAAAATAATTCCTTTAACTGTGAGCAGGTTGAGGTAGCTAGTTATGATAAAATAATCCCTTTAGCTGTAAGCAGGTATGGATAGCTAGTTATGATAAAATAATCCCATTAGATGTGAGCAGGTTGGGGTAGCTAGTTATGATAAAATAATCCCTTTAACTGATAGCAGGTTGGGGTAGCTAGTTATGATAAAATAATCCTATTAGCTGTGAGCAGGTTGCTATTGACAACCTGTAAGCTTTATAACATAAGCATATGTTCTTCTTAGTTGTGTAAATGAGATGACACCCGGGTTCATACATACTCAAAAGATCTGTAAGGAAGTAGGACTATGGATGCATGTTTAGTCCCCGAAGGGAGTCATTCCAGTGAACCAGGATAACCACGTCCTGTCGGGAGCGCAGCCACGTCCTGTCGGGAGCACAGCATACATTTCTGAATCAATTATTTCATCATTCTTTTGTCAGATTTTTCGATCTATCAGCAAATTTTTGCACATCTAGTATTCCTCCTCACTTAAGAGTCTGCCACAAAGGGACAAAGGTGCAATGTCCGCTGGTCTGTATCTCTTCGCCATTCATGGGGATTATTTGATAGTAGACACCAGAATAAAATTGTGACAAGATATGAGAATGATAATTTTGTTGCAGGTGACAGGATATCATATTATCCTCTCCTCCCCGGCTTTCCTTAGTCGCATACTACGACATGCATGGAAAGAAGATAGTGGTTCTATTCTTTCCACCCTAAACTAAAACTAAAAGTCCAGTGCTCGGATGCCATACGAGCAAGTTGGGGTCAGTCAGTCAGTTCCTCTTTTGTCAAGTTTTGCACATAGGGTGGATGTCATAGTTCTCCATGTCTGTCGGTCAGTTGCCAAGGATTGCAGGTCTTATGCATTTATGCCTGTTGATTTTAATTCATTCATAACTGTTCTTCTGAGTTATGTTTTTGGTCTTCCCTGTTTTCTTTCCCCGTCTGATGTCCACATGAAGGCTTGTCGTGGAATTATGTCTTCTTTCATTCTAAGTACGTGGCTGATGTATGTCCAGCGATGTTTTCTGATGATGTTCGTCACATATTCTTGTTTTGGCTCCTCTCTTAGTATGTCGTTTGATTTGAAATATTTCCAATTAGTATTTGTGATTTTTCTGAGGCATCTATTCCCGAAGGCACATAACTTGTATCCATTATTGCGGTAGATTTCCAACTTTCACATCCATATGTCAATGATGACATCACACTTGCATTGAATAGTCGCAATCTGATGTGTTTACTTACGATCTTCAATCTCCAGATGTTTGAGAGTTTGTTAAAGGTGTTGAAGGCGAGAGCAATTTGAGTCTTGATTTCTGAGTTGGTATCCCCTCTAGTGTTATCGTGTTTCCCAAATATACGAAATTTGAAACATTGTCTAGTATATTATTATCTAGTTTAATTGATTCTGTCAGGCCGGTAAAGTCCACGATTTTCGTTTTATGTGTGTTTATTTGAAGGCCTATCTGTTGTGCGAAAAATTTGAGCCTTTCTGTTTTTTCATGGAGATCTTGGTGTGTTGAAAGTAGAGCAATATCATCTGCGAAGGTTAGATCTTCCAGGGTCTTATTGTTTACCCATTTGATTCCTAGTTGTTTTTCCTAATTGGGTTAGCTAATTGATGTAGCTAACTCAATACCATTAGTTGCCTCTTACGACATGCATGCCAGTTACTACTATTTCTATACTGCCTTTTGAGCCCAGGTAATGTATTTCTGCCACCGCCAGAAACAATGAAACAAATAAAGAAAATTATTACACGCATTCCAAAACCTTACTGTGTGATATCCTTTTGTAGCGGGATTAAGTCTTATCGGTGGATATGCTGGTTTTAAGTTGACGTTATCATTTCTTTACCCGGCCTTTATTAAAACTAAACTCTTACCTATTCGGTGCATACTGTTATTTGTTAGAGTTTCAACACCATTATTTCAGTTTTTATATATTTAATTGTCTCTAGTTTTTGAGAAATAAATATCACGTTTCATGTCCATTGGGTTTATTGGGCAATGTGCCCAAATGTTTCATACACTCTGCCAGTACATTTTGCCAGGTAGCAGTGGCATTCTACGCCATATCAACATGTTTAGTATCTGTGAGCAACGTTGAGCAAGAGCCAAATGTCAACTTATGTCTTGCTGGTAGCAAGATTGTAGCTTTTCAAATTTCAAGCGGGTCCTGAGGGATAAATGAACTCTCATTTTGTGAAGATACAATATTGCAAAGGAATGGGTGGGCAAGTAATTAGAGCATTGATCTCATAAACCTCCCAAGGCTGGGGTTAAGAAAGTGATTTTATAAAGGTTTTTTTCCACCAAACCTTTAGGGCTAACATTGATTCTGCACTTTGACATACAAACGTCTGCATTGCGGTCTCTTCCTGATATAGGAACATATCAGGAACACTAAACACACATTGTGGAAACGGAGATTGGCAATAGTGTATAATGTGTACCTCGGTAACTTTTCTACAGTAATTTGTGTACCTCAGTAACTTTTCTGCAGCAATTTTTAATATGTTAACTCTTCATGTCTGTCATTAAAACTCTTGATTAGACCTAACCGGTAAACCGATACAATATATATTTTATTGATTGCTCTGAAAGAGTAGTTCTGAACGTCGGGCATATGAATTCCCTAATGTACACACAATGTACAGAAGGGACACGGATTTCAAAATTAGGGGGAGGGTGTCACAGATAGAATACCTTGAATCATCAATCTCTTTCGAATATCTTAGAACAGAATGTTCCTTAGAATACACTGAAATAGAAAGCTCATTAGTATACTTTAAGTCAGAAAAAAGCATTAGAATACCTTTCAACAGGAATATTATAAGAATACCCTGAATCAGCAATATAGTTAGACTACCATAAATGGGTAGTCACCAATTTCTTGCAAATATGCCTACAGGCAAAAGAGTCACGGGTAGACAAAAAACACCCAGAAGAAAAATACTTAGAGAAAGTAAAACAATCAATATCCATACTATTCAAGAACTGCACATAAAAGCTTTGAACATACAGAATTGGAGAGATCAGACCCCTGCCCTATGTGCTAACTTCAGTGCAAAAGGAAAATGAAATGAATGGGTAATATCGTTAAAATACATTAAAACAAAAAGTTCATCAGAATGCCTTGGAACAGAAATATTATTAAAATACATTGAATAGAAAAAAATATATTATTAAAAGCAAATGCACTCACGACTGAATTAGTCCCAACTATAAGTTATATGGAATAGAGAACAAGGTACTAGTGTATTGGGAAGTTGCGAAATTGAAAATATGTCCAAACTCACTTTCCGTAGAAAATATGTGCTGTTTGAGTACATTAAAAACATTTGCGTGTTGTGTTAGTTGTTGGTTTGACCCTTTGACCCAATGTTATTTGTGTAGTAAAGTAAAGTAACCCATAACATTTGTTAATGCCGTAGGGGTGTGAGATGTTAGCGATCTCACATTTCAGTGGCTCTGTAAATAAGGGCTGTAGCCATCTCCCATCCCTCACAGTCATTACTTACAGGATTAATCCGGTACCCATTTAAGGCTGGGTCGACCAGGAAGCCGTTGCGATCTGAGAAACATTTCCGCCTCAAATGGGGAATGAACCCAGGACCACTCATATGGGAAGCCAGTGCGCTAACCACTGCGCTACCCGGCTCCCTAATTATTGTTGTATATGTACACAAATTCTCGTAACATGAACACATACTGGATGTGATCGTGTAATAACATGTTTGGGTTAGGGTAAGCAGTAGCAAGTTACAAGAAACTAGACACACATAAGGATTAGGGTTAGGGTTAGGGTAAGCAGTAGCAAGTTACAAGAAACTAGACACACATAAGGATTAGGGTAAGCAGTAGCAAGTTACAAGAAACTAGACACACATAAGAAATTAACTCTTTTCACTGCTAATTAATTACGGCAGTTCACTATCAATAACTGTACATTTCATAACAAGCTAGAAAAATTAATCAATGAATAAAAGAGACGCCAATAAAGCTTTTGGGTTAGGAAAATTGGTTCGATTAAAGTGTATAATCTGTCTATTCTATTTACTGTTATCCTCGGAGTCGTACTGTAACATATACTGAGATAAGTAACCCGTCTCATTTTTTGTTTAATATTTTGTTTTTGATCTCATACCTTACTATACATTTCTCATCATTACTCTCTTGTTCGCCTATCCGACCGTCATGCTATGTTTGTGTCCTCTTATCTTGCTGGACTATTTCAGCTTTGATCTTTCTCTTCCCTTTGGTATGTTCCATACCACGCTTTAATCTCTTCCTCATATCATAGTCACTACCATATCTACTTTCTTATATTAAGCTTATTTGTTTGTTGTCGTTTGTCGTGATGAAGGCTTTTCAAACGAAACGTCGTCTCAATGCTGTCACGTTTTGTTTATAAATATTGGTAACACCAAAACTTGTTTCCGTTCATTTTTACATTTGCCTTGTGTTACCCCAACCAGGGAGCCACGAAACGCAGTAGTTAGTGCACTGGCTTCGCATATGAGTGGTCCTTGGTTCATTCTCCAAGTGAGGCAAAAATGTTTTTCTTATCGCAACGGCTCCCGGGTCGACCCAGCCTTAAACTGGGTACCGGATTAATCCGGGAAGTAAAGATTGCGAGGGAGAGGAGATGGCTACCGCCCTCATTTGCAGAGCTACTGAAATGTGAGATCGCTAACATCTCACACCCCTACGGAATTAATAATTGCTATGGGTTACTTTACTTTACTTACTACTCCAGCCATCACCGTCTCTAATAAAGCCCTTTCAATTGAATACATTATAATTCCTTAAGTACGTTTCTGATTATTGTTGGACTTTCGGGTGGTCACTATTTACATACTGGAAATTTCATGCCAAAAATAGCCATTGCTATTTAATATAGCCAAGTAGATAAATGGTGACCAACCGAAATACGAACAAGGGTCACGGTCCGGTCACGTGATAATTCCAGATGACGGGTCTTATCAGAGACGGTGCTGCCTCAGCCAACGTAATTCCAGTATTGGGTTATTTCCCGAAGTCGAAGTGTTATCTCTTGGTTTCCAGTTAGGATCAGTAACAAGTTGTAAGAAAATTGGTAAAAAAATACACCCTCAAAAGACTGGTTTCACTAATAATTAATTACTACTATTCGTTACATACGCGACGCCTATTTTATCGATCAAGCGAATTATATTTTCTACGGAAAGAGCGTTTGAACATTTCTTTTTTTTTTTCAGTTTCACGATTTCGTATACAGTAGGACAGATAACTCATATATGTTCTTCGTGATATCATTCAAGCACAATATTTTTGAGTCACATGTATTTAGTGATTATCTTTAGATGTGTATATTGTCTTTCCCCAGGTGGTTTGTGATCCACTCTTTCCGTTAAGCGTTGGGGTGATTGGAGCTCGAGCTTGCGTTCTATCGCCAGATGTGTGGCCTCGGCTGTGCTATGACCGTGTCTGTTCAGGATTTCCCTGACGTTTTCTATCCATCTTTTCCGTGGTCTTGGCTTTGTACCCTGATCTCATTTAGTTATATGCTTGTACAGGCAACCTTTCGTGATGCATTCTCATAATGTGGCCAAACTACTTGATATGTTCTCTCTCTATGTAATCTGTACAAGATATTATACGTGATATATTCATTTCGTAATCTATCAATCCGGGTGACCCCGGCATATTTCCTCAAGCATTTCATCTCACATGTCACTATCTTTCTGTAATGTCAAGATGAGAGAGACCAGGTTTGGCACTGGTAACACAGTGTTGGTAGGAATATACTGTAGATCATTTGTCTCGTAACTTCCATCTCGAACTTGGGATGAAGAAGAAGTAGTGGTGACAGTTATCTTCTTAAATGCTTAAGAAAGTTAAATGTAGAATTGCAAAGGCAATATTTTACAAGATGAAGACCATTCTATGTAATATATCTTTGTCAAATGAGGTAGAGGTAGAAAGAGAGTTCTTAGAAGTTATATAGAACCCCCGCCGAAGACAACGTGTCGGGCCATTGTCGCAAATAAAACGGCGACACAACGCATTTCAATTCTCTGGACTATATCCTGTTGTAAATATAGTGGGTCATTGTTCTGCTACAAGAGACATCGACGGGGGAGTTTGAGAATAAACGTTGAAGAAGACGAAGAAGAAGATATGGACCAATTCTGATGAATAGAAGTGAATCGTGGACACTCAGTAGAACAGTGAAAAAGTATATTGAGGCAGCAGAGTTGTGGTTTTATCTAAGAATGTTAAGAACACTATGGATAGATAAAAACCAAATGAAGATATCTAGAAAGTAGTTAATTCATATATTGTAACAACAGGAAAATTGAAGGATAAGAGTGGTATGGGAAGACCAAGATGGAAGATGCTTGACAACCTAGCATTTTGGCATGGGAGAACATTGGTATCAAAAATGTTTGAAATACATGAAATCGGGAAATAGATGGACATGGAAAGACATGATAACCAACGCAAGTAAATATAAGTAGGAAGCCAGAGGACAATTTTTAAAAATTCTTGAGACTAACGGGAATTGAACCAGTCCGTTCAACGGCACTAAATCGCCTAGCAACTATTGAACACGCGTTTTTCCGTACTTGACTAACCGCATTTCCAAAAACTTTGTGTGCACGGTTTGAATGGCTTGATGAAATCGCATCTTTTTTTGAAGATGCATTTAGTCAAGAACGGAATGTTCAATAGTTGCTAGGCGATTTGGTGCCGTTGAACGGACTGGTTCAATTCCCGTTAGTCTCAAGGATAACTAACGCAACACGGCATGGACTTTAAGAAGAAGAAGGGCGTTTTTAAACTGACCATTATTTTGAACATTGTGAATTTTTTGTAGTGTCAACAGAAGAACTATATAATGTATGTTTTATTTTTGTCTGGTCTTGTTATTATTCCAGGGAAGTTATGACAGTACCTTGTGACTCTCCATTTTCTGAAGATGTCTCACGTGGTTACTTCCGGGACATCATTCTTGGTATTGAATATTGTAAGTGTGACTTTTATTTTAGTTACTGTTATGTGTGCGCATGATGAATGGTAAGGTAGTATGGCGTTGCTTAGCAACCGATTGTTGGATGAAAATACAGAAATTGATGACGCATATTTGCTGTTATTGAGAAGAAATGTAGAAAATGGCATGCATGATCAAGAATTGCGTTGAAATAGAGATCCACGGGGAAACAGTCACAATCATAACATTCGGTATGTGATAGGTTGATGCATGTCTATCTCTTCCGTGTTTTGCTGAGTCTGAAAGGGGAGTAAAGGATAGTAACACAGCCGTCTATCATAAAAATTGTAAGAGGCGACGTAGTAGGTTAGGCACTAGATTGACTGGCACACTCTGACCAGCTTTGTGATGAAGGCTGCTGAACACCCATGCCCGTACTAAAAAAAAAGTGTAGCATATCCTTTTCAGGACGTAGTCACCAACTCAGCATGTTTTGACTTTGGTGATTTTTAAGGCAATATAAATACATTCAGTAGTTTCCCATTATATTCTTAACGGTCCGGATGCACAATTTCCTGTGGGGCGGGGGATTTCATACCCTTTACCTTGCCCGTCAAAGACGCGCTCTGTACGACTTCGCCACAGAGCCGGACTACTGGGAGGAAATCAACATTTTATTATCCGCAGCAGGCCTAGAGATTTACACGAAAGTCATGGCAAAGTTCCATCTGATGTAGAAAACTGTCCAACTCACGATATTAACCATGCAGCCTCGATGAGTCAAACATTCATCTAGGTTTGTATTTAATCAATGAACCTTCCCCCGCCCCCAATCCAAAATGACCAAGAAACACAATTTTTGGACTTAATATGAATTCTCAACCACTTCGAATAGAAATACACGAGTAAATATTCCATACTCTCTTGAAGATCCATCATCCTCATGTGCCATTTAATCTATCTCCATGAACTCATTAGATAACACATATCTTCAACAAATTTCTACCATCTTTCTCTGTCTATCCATTCATCCTTTATCAATTCCTAGCTACTCTTCTCAATCTCTTTATTAGTCTTCCTTTTCCTTTTTCTCTGCAGATTCCAAAGAAATATCAATCTAGCAATAATTCCATCTGTCCCATGTAATATTGTCATATATTTTTACTACTGTATGTCTTATTTTCATATTTGACATGTATACCCTATTCTCACAACTACAATGATTTATTTCCTATTCTCACAACTACAATGATTTATTTCCTATTCTCACAACTACAATGATAAATTTCCTATTCTCACAACTACAATGATTTATTTCCTATTCTCACAACTACAATGATTTATTTCCTATTCTCACAACTACATGATTTATTTCCTATTCTCACAACTACAATGATTTATTTCCTATTCTCACAACTACAATGCTTTATTTCATATTCTCACAACTACAATGATTTATTTCCTATTCTCACAACTACAATGATTTATTTCTTATTCTCACTACAATGATATATTTCCTATTCTCACAACTACAATGATTTATTTCCTATTCTCACAACTACAATGATTTATTTCCTATTCTCACAACTACAATGATTTATTTCCTATTCTCACAACTACAATGATTTATTTCCTATTCTCACAACTACAATGCTTTATTTCCTATTCTCACAACTACAATGATTTATTTCCTATTCTCACAACTACAATGATTTATTTCCTATCCCTACAACAGACCCATTGTATATCTATTTCCATGATTAATAATATGTATCATCTAATTTGAATATGTAAATGTATCTGTTTAATTTGGCAGTACACTATCAGAAGATTATACACAGAGACATCAAACCATCTAATCTCCTACTAGCAGATGATGGACACATTAAGGTAAAGAATGTATTGTTGTTCGTCCATTACAATTGATGATGAAGTGGCAAATATTAAATAAAGTATAAAGGTTACTATCAAATCCTAACTATCAATGTTAAAAATAAATAACTAACAATAAACCAAAGAACAATGACTATTTTCCCCATTATGGTCCAACAGGAATTTTTCTCAAGAAACACATAACAAACAAAAACACAAAACCATAAAAATGTTCAAAACTAAGATGACTTGGACATGTTTTTCTCACCAAAAATCATGGCCAACTATATTTATTGATATATTTGTATTGTTAGTTATTTATTTTTAACATTGATATGATTTTTTACTAACATTTATACTTTATTTAGTATAACCACTTTTTGTTTGGTTACTGCGGCACTCTTCATTTTGTCGGACATGCTCTGATATTTTGGTTATTTACAATTGATGATGACCATTTGTTACGCCCACTTTTGACAATTCTGTTAGAATTATATCCTTGATTATGAGTTCGTAAATGACTAATAAGCCATATTCCCGCAGTAAATGTCTTTGGACAATTCAGGCATGGAATGATCACTTTAAACGGTTTTTATCCACCTGAAACTTTCTAGAAACTATCCACTGTTGATCTGCTGCACTTTTTCTCATTTCACAAGAAAATGTGCCTTATTTTTTTTACTGTAGACTGCCATGTTGCTCTATTTTGTGCAAGCTCTTCTCACATATCTTTGTCTATTTCAAGATACTAACGAATGTACTAAGTGAATAAAGGAATAGTCAAGTGGTTAGAATACTCTATATTACATAGAGATGAGGTCTATGTGAATACCAGTGAATACAAGTTTTTAGGATGCACATATGCAATACAAGCTCTTACTGTTTTCTTGTGTCTGACATGGAGATTGTTAGCTAGCAGGAGCGTAGATGACGACTTCAGTAAAGGGATAGGAGAGGAAAGCTAACAAAAGCTCATTGACTCATCTTTGTGTGTAATGTACTCTTTTTTTGTGAGGAATGTGATGACCTTTCGTGGAAAAGTGTCTTAAAGTTAGGAGGGAGGGCTGGGGGAGGGGGATTGATCGATGGCGGAAAACTTGTTGACTCAAGTTGCGAAGCATATGGCGGCCATCTGAGTGCACCTGATTCAAATCCTGTTTGCTGTATGATTTTTCTGGATTTATATAGAAGCTCACATTATTACTATTATATGATTCTCTATTGGACCCTGGTTGGTGTCTGGGATTTATTTTCAAGCTGCTTATGGAGTTATGTTAAATTTGGGTACAATGAAATTGGATGAATTTGATATTCAGTGTGGCATGAGTAGCACTTGATGTCTGAGTGATTGAATGAGACATGAATTTAACTAGCAAGCCACTGGTACTATCAGCATGAGTGCACGTATATTTGCTGACCAAGATAGATGTTCTATGACTATGCCAAGAAAAACGTTAAGGATGGAAGAAGGGGTACAAAAAATTTCCTGGATTGACAACGTCAAGTAATGGTTTGGTTAAGCGCAATCTACCTCATATGGTGGTGTATTCTTCTTTCAACCATCGACATTAGTCCAATTTGGTTATATCAGAACCTTACACCATAAAAAAAACCACTGGAGTTCGCAATTCTGGTAATCCAGGCACTACTACCTCCGAAATTAATAAAATATTGACTTGTCTTTTCATGACTTCTCTACGCTTATCAGAATGACTATGGACAGAAGTGTTTTTATGGACTTTTTTGTGTGCTTGTTCTCCATACCCGTGTGATGACCATAATGGGTTTTGGGTATTATCATTGTTAAAATTTTTGACCACACCATTCAGTGCTATGTCCTATGTCAATGGAAAAATTGGGCCTAAGGCCATACTCTTTGATACGTCTCCGGCATGAGCAAGGGAAACTACTTGTCTGAACTTTACAAAGGGAAATAAATATTAGTAACAATATAGTAACAACCCCTGATGCTGAAAGGCAACGAAGGGTTTAGCAAATAGAATAATATATGGATAGTAACAATATTAGTAACAATATATAAATATTATAGTGCATTAATCAATAGCTGAACATAGTGCATAGTATTTTTACTAGAGCGTATGGTCTTCATATTTTGCATGTATTGATTAATTCATAACCTCGTCAATGATTTATGAATATTATTTAGACAACGTCTTTATCGCAACAGTCGCTACGAATGTCGTTTTTAAGAAAGCAATACTTGTTTGTTGATCGCCATAAAAGTAGACGGTTTACGGTAGAAGTTACCATGTTTTCTATTTTTTTTTACACTGTCAGTTCATATAGGGTGTGGCGCATGGCCGAGAGGTTAGAACGTCAGTCTCACACGAATGAGGTCTAGAGTTAGATCCCCAGTAAGGACTGGGTTTTTTTCTGTCGGAGGGTAAATTAAAAAACTCACCCTGTGCATGACGTGGCGACAGCACGAGCATGATGCCTTTATCACACAGCTATTCAATCCCCTGCCTGCAGTGCCTGAACTGGTAAAATGCAGTATTGACAGGTTTTTTTTTTTGGACAGTTTTTTTGACAGTTCATATAGGTAAGAAACACGTGAAATACAATAAAGTAAGAAGAGTGTTTTAGTTTGTTTTTTTATAACACTCTTGTATTTGGCGTACAGATCATTGAGCAATTTAAGTGATGTTAAACAAATATGAGTTTTGTCATTGTTTATCATTGCAAAATATCGAGTTACATATTGATAATTTCGTTATACTCTGTCTTAAACATATCAAGTTTTTGCATTTATTTGTATCATAAAGCAGCATTTACAGCAATATTATTGCAATATCTTTGAAAATTAAATTCGTGGCACTAAAAAGTATAGCTAAATCAGATTGTTCAAATATTTTTTGCTTGAGGTGAGATATTGTATTATATTTCACAGTATTTGAAAAATTTAACAAAAAAAACACAAAATGATATGGGTATTAACTGCACAAAACTTTCAAAATGGATACGAGAAGATAACCGTAATTTTACAAATACAAAATAAACGAGAGGAAAACATGTATAGATAACTTCAATGAAGATAATACTAAAATAGAAATCCATAGACTTTTTGATTGCAAAAAAGCATTGACACTGAACACGTATCTCAAAAAGAACGATATTCATATTTAGAGAACTAAAGTATGGAAAACTGTATGGTGTACTGAATTTTAATTTTGTAAGTGTACATGTGGCAGAAGCGTCATTTGTGAGAAACCTCATTTCGTAACTATCAGAAGTAAATATTTGCGACAAATGAGGAGATGCATAAAGAAAATGATGATATTGTATATATATATATATATATATATGTACGTATATATATATATATATATATATATATATATATACATGACACATGGATAAACGTTCACCACACTAATGAATAGGAATGGCAATCTGTAGATGAAACTATTAAGAGATATATGTGCCGAGCAGCACAGGTCAACTATTGATAATGACACATGTAGGTAGCAGATAAAATGGTCTTTTTGAGAATGGTAAACAAGCTTTTATTTTCAAATCTACCGATAATTGAGACTACCATGCTGAGATGAATGGTCATATGTTTAGAGAGTGAATAGAGGAAACAGTACTTCCATATTTAGATAGATCCTCCTGTCTGGTTATGGACAACGCTTCCTATCATAATGTTGTTGCATGTGAAGGTAAGATACCTACACTCTCATCTACCAAGAAAGAGATAAAAACAAATATTACATTAAAAATACTCCATTTATACCTATATAACAACAAATGAACGATATGCTTCTACCATTTACTGTAAAATTTCATATGCACATAATATAAAAGTATTGCTATCTTAAAAACAACACTTTTATTGACTGCTACGATAAATCTGTTCAGTCTAGATAAATCATAAATCATCAACGTGCTTATGAAATAATTAACTCATGCAAAATGTGAAGTCCATACGCATAGTAATTAAGGAGATAATAGACAATTTTGTTCAACTATTGTTCAACTATTGTTCAACTATTGTTCAACTATTGTTCAACTATTGTTCAACTATTGATCAACACACTGTAGTAACAATATAGCTTTCTATGAATGTTGACAGAGAAAAATAAATACTAGTATCTAGAATTAGAGATATGAATGTTGTTATCTCTCTTCTTCTTATCCTTCATTTAGTATATTACCTTATCCTTCATTTAGTATATTACTTTATCCTTCATTTAGTATATTACCTTATCCTTCATTTAGAATATTACCTTATTCTTCATTTAGTATATTACCTTCTGCTGTTGCTACAATATTAACATGAAATGAGAGAATATTGATAGCTCTTGTTATAATTTTTACCTTGAAATGAGAGAATATTGATAGCTCTTGTTATAATTTTTACCTTGAAATGAGAGAATATTGATAGCTCTTGTTATAATTTTTACCCTGAAATGAGAGAATATTGATAGCTGTTGTTATAATTTTTACCCTGAAATGAGATAATATTGATAGCTCTTGTTATAATTTTTACCCTGAAATGAGATAATATTGATAGCTCTTGTTATAATTTTTACCCCGAAATAAGAGAATATTGATAGCTCTTGTTATAATTTTTACCCTGAAATGAGAGAATATTGATAGCTGTTGTTATAATTTTTACCCTGAAATGAGATAATATTGATAGCTGTTGTTATAATTTTTACCCTGAAATGAGATAATATTGATAGCTGTTGCATTGAGGATTGTAAGAAGATATAGTTTATTCTCAATATTTATTTTGTCTCTGATTTTTGCTTCAGATTGCAGACTTTGGAGTCAGCAATGAGTTTAGTGGAGGTGATGCCTTTCTCACAAACTCTGCAGGAACGCCTGCCTTCATGGCACCTGAAACATTAAAGGATGACCTACATAATTTTCAGGGGAAGGTACAAACATATTTCTAGCTGAGACAGATTTTTGTACATTCATTGTATAAACACATTATTGCTAATACAGTAATATAAAGAATGTTCAACAAAGTATCAAGCATGGGCTCAGAAGAAGATTGTTATAGTCTGTGTTGAAATATCAATAATAAGTGAGACTGCTCTAAAGCTTTAAAACAATAACAACTTACTTATGTAAAACATAAGGTCATTGTAAAGCTTTCCAATGAACTATAGGGTATTGGTATAAAAAAAAATACTAATAACAGTATACAAAACATTTTAAATGTTTCATTCAACCTTAATTTTTTTCGAGAAAATACAAACAAAGAGTAAACACACAGTATAAACAGTAAACATAATGGCTCTATCACAAAAGCATTAGATGGCAGACATTTAACATCTTATAATGCTTTTGTGATAGTTCCATTAAGTTTTCTGTTATTACTGTTTGCTCATTATTTGTCCTGTATTTTCTTGAAAAAGTTCTTAAGGTTGAAAGGTTGAAACTGTCTTGTAAAGAGCCTACTGTTATTTTATTTTTACATACCCACAACCTATAGTCTGATAGTATGTAGGTTTACTGTAAAGCAGATCGACCTTATGTTTTATGAAAGTATTATTACTGAAACATCAGAACACAAACTTTACATTCTCATGTTAAAATAGAGTAAGAGACCTGGTACTTTACAGTTTGACACAGATGAGGGGGTTCCTTCATTGGTGTAATGACTTTTAGATATAACTTTTGTATGAAACTGAGTTGGGAGTAGGGGGGGGGGTTGTAGTTTATCTTACTTCCAGAAAATAAATTATCTCTTAATTTTATGAGATATTGTTTGATCTTCTTTTAGGAAAGTTGCCTATGATCTTCTTTTAGGAAAATTGCCTATGATCTTGTTTTAGGAAAGTTACAGAATGGGGAAAAAATGCTGGGAATGGGTTGGGTCTACTTTGATTATATCTATGTACATCCAAATGTTCATGATCAGTTTTTTTTTGGGCAATGGGGGGCACACAACATCCACTGACCTCCTATCTACAGATTTGAATGAGGTATTGCTCTAGAATGGGGTAATACTCTAGAACACAGCATTACTCTAGAATGTGGTATTATATTCTAGAATGTGGTGTTATATTCTAGAATGTGGTGTTATATTCTAGAATGGGGTACTAGGGTACTCTAGAATGTGATATAACTATAGAATGGAGTATTACTCTAGAATGGGGTATTACTCTATAATGGGGTATTACTCTAGAATGGGGTATTACTCTAGAATGGGGTATTACTTTAGAATGGGGTATTACTCTAGAATGGGGTATTACTTTAGAATGGGGTATTACTCTAGGGTATTACTCTAGAATGGATATTACTCCAGATAAGATAATCTTCTTCTTCTGTGAAATTGTAGAAAATGAGGAAAAATATATTGCAGAAAATATCCATCAAAGAATATCACTGACTGAAGCAACAAACTCTCATCAGAAGAAAATACAAACATGCAAATTGAGTGAGAGAACAGGCAGCAACTTTCCATAAGACTCCATCCTAAAGCTGAACACATCATAGCAAACAACCAACTTTTAACATACATAACAAACAGCTCCGCACAGGACATTTTAGACTACAAGCACATCTCCACAAAACAAAGGTTGTCCAAAATCTGAGTCTAAGAGAATGCTTATACAGATTACAATCTGAGAGAATATGTTTCTACTTCGCACAACTGAGCGGTTATGTTTCTACTGATTACAATCTGAGATAATATGTTTCTACTGGCTACAATATGAGAGAATATGTTTCTACTGGCTACAATATGAGAGAACTGGCTACAATATACGAGAATATGTTTCTACTGGCAATAATATGAGAGAATATGTTTCTACTGGCTACAATCTGACAGAATATTCTTCTACTGTCCACAATCTGACCAAATATTCTTCTACTGTCCACAATCTGACCAAATATTCTTCTACTGTCCACAATCTGACCAAATATGCTTCTACTGTCGACAATCTGACTGAATATTCTTCTACTGTCCACAATCTGACCAAATATTCTTCTACTGTCCACAATCTTACCGAATATTCTTCTACTGTCCACAATCTGACCAAATATTCTTCTACTGTCCACAATCTTACCGAATATTCTTCTACTGTCCACAATCTGACCAAATATTCTTCTACTGTCCACAATCTGACCAAATATGCTTCTACTGTCGACAATCTGACTGAATATTCTTCTACTGTCCACAATCTGACCAAATATTCTTCTACTGTCCACAATCTGATGAAATATTCTTCTACTGTCCACAATCTGACCAAATATTCTTCTACTGTCCACAATCTGAGAGAATGATATTCTACTGGACCAAAAACCAAATCAAGTTTATAGCATATGTTGAAATTCCAATGAGCTTAAGAGAGTTACATGGAGTAACATGTAACACCCTAGCAACGTGGACTACTAGATGTCATAATGATTATTAATCAACACAAGAGAGATGTATGTTCACACTAGCAACCATGATTACATGATGCTATAATGATTAGAAAGGATATAGCAGAACAACATGGATTGAACCTAAAATCATCCTATCTTTACCCTTCTGCCTAGATCACCCTCCCCGAATTCATATGAGCATATATTTGTTTTTAAAAATATGATTATGCCATTGCATTATCATGATCATTTTGAAAATAACAATTAAATAACAATTAGTCACCAATTAAAAACTAAGTTTCTGGTTTGCCATACATCACCCTCCTTTACAGACGTAAACATGGACAACCTATTTGCACCAGTAGAGATTAGAGAGCTGCTTTTACATCTGGTGCTTATGTAGCATTATTTAAGTTAGTTTGCAGGACAAAGTCGCTATCACTGACGTATCACAGGACAAAGTCACTAACACTGATGTATCGCAGGACAAAGTCACTAACACTGATGTATGGCAGGACAAAGTCACTAACACTGATGTATGGCAGGATAGGAAAGCAAAATGAATTAAACAGGTTACTAAAAACACTTACCTTGCCTATGAATAAAAATATATTAAAAAGTATATATAAAAAAACATACAATACAACTAAACAGGACAATTCTCCACGTATCGGCTCAAATGGAACCTTTTTCAAGAGACAAACAACAGTAAACACCACAATAATAAACAAAATAGATGACTTAGATTTCATCAAGCCACATCTCCATGACGCAGGAATGGAAACGCTTCAAAAGATCATAGGCAGAACAAAGTCACTAACACTGATGTATGGCAAGACAAAGTCACTAACACTGATGTATGGCAAGACAAAGTCACTAACACTGATGTATGGCAAGACAAAGTCACTAAAACTGATGTATTAGAAAGAACAGGCAATATCATAGTATGTTTTATGCTCAGTCTGCGCAGATTCAGATGGCTGGGACACACTAGAAGAATGGAAGATGGCAGAATACCAAAAGATCTACTTTATGGAGAATTACAGTTTGGGAAAAGATCTCAGGTTCAACCTATACTTCGGCACATAGATATGTGCAAATGCGATATGTATAATATAGTCATTGGTATGGAATCATCAGAACAGGATGCCATGGATTATGTTCCATGCGGTGGGTGGGAAGAAAATCAGGCATGGTATAAAGACAAAGAAGAAAGTGATAGCAGATAATTCAAGGGCTGCACGTCTAGGAAGACACACAACAGCACACGATTGTACAAGTATAGGCCCCCTATTACCTATAGAGACTGTGATTACTTGTACATGCTGTGGATGACTTCTCATGGCTCAAAAGGGTCTTGTGAGTCACATCCATCATTGCCATGGATTGTGTATTATAGAACAACAATAATACTATCATCTTTTAAGACAGAAAAGTGTTTAATATTACATGTAATCTACATTTCAATTATGTAGATATAATTCTTTATATGAACTCTACAGATTCACTTATGATAATTATTATTCACAATTCTGTTTCAGGCTTTAGATCTATGGGCTATGGGAGTTACACTCTACTGCTTTATTTATGGAAAAGTGCCTTTTGAAGAAGAATATGTCCTTGGGCTGCATAAGAAAATACTCAAGGATCCAATCAAATTTCCAGACAAGTAGGTCATGCAGAAAATCATTCTGGATTAAAAATCGCTAGATTAAAAACAAAGTAATCCTGTCACATAGAATGTGAGGTGTTTAGGTGTTTACAAGCATACAGTGTTAGGTCTCAGCATAAAATATAAGTTGTCTATCAATCATTTTATATTTTGTTTTTGGCAGAATTATTTATGGGATATGAGTTAGCCATGTTAGTTCCTATCCGATCCCTTCCAGTCTAATCAGTTAGTTAATTTATTAGGTCATCATCATAGCATTTCAAGCACATTCATAGGTATGGTATTCTGATCTCATAGGTACTCTGATCACATAGGTACTCTGATCTCATATTCAGTATCTCCTCCAGCTTGTGGTAATACAGTGGTTAACTGCAGCAAACTACAGTCTGGAACCACAGACCCACCCAGGGGGTGGGGGAGGGCACAGGACGCTGACCACTTAAACAATAAATAAGAACTAGAGCGATAGAGCTAAAAAAAAACCTTGGTGATGTGTAAATAAAATAAATGACCTTTTTTTTAAATTTATTTAACAGCGGGCCATAGACGAGAATTTATCCCAAAAGAGATATTGAGAACCAATGTGGTAGATGACCGTTCCCATTCTGTATTGGTTGAGAACTTTTCTTTTGATATAATAATGAACACAAATGAATATCATCATCATCATTGCCATCTCCACAACGCAGATTGACTGCAACAGACCTCAAACATGCCCTATCACTTACTTTGGTGGTGTAGATTACTCTGCTAGATTGTAACCTGTCTATCTAGTGATATTTCCCTCCCTCTTGTATATCTGTTTACCTCTTGCTTGCCTCCACTCAATTATACCATCAAGTAAGGTATTCAACAGACAAGGTGTTATGTCTTTTAATATGCACAAAATACTTTATTTGTTTTGATGTTTATTTCATTTAATAGTTCTGCTTTAATATAAAGTGTTGATAGAACTTCTGTATTTTTTTCCCCTCTTTCCAACTGAATTTAGACCAAAAATAAAATGAAGGTTTTCCAGGAAAATCAAACTACGGTATAAGTAATTGTTTCATTTGTAGCGTATCTAAACAAATCATTGTTTTTATTTCACATGACAATGTGGCATACAACAATAATTTATTTTGGCTTTATTTTCTAGGCCAGAAGTCAGTGATCAGTTAAAGGATTTAATTCTTCGCATGTTGGATAAGAATCCAGCAACACGGATAACTTTATCAAGGGTGAAGGTGAGAACAGAAATATGTAGATAAAAAAAAGGAAAACTTTTAATATGATGCCATAACGTAATGCAGTATTAATATCAGTGATGCAAAATTAAACTAAGTGTATAATATAAAGTCAAGTACCTGTATACATTTTCAGGAAATTTAGTAATCTCCCTTTGATTTTGGTAAATAACGTTGCTAACAACGCCTCATTCCTCTTCTTTCTGTTCTCATGTACCTTTCGGTGTTGAGAGGAGAGTGAGTGTATATCTTTTGCTCTTCTATTTGCCTCTTCAGCTGTTATATTTCCGATTGTCTCTAATACACTATCTATCCACCTTTTACGAGGGTGTCCAATAGGTCGACTGTTTTCATATCATTTGTAAAGGGGTTTCTTGATAACACTTTGCTCTTTCTGTCTGGTTATATGGCTGAATCACTTAACTTGTTGTTTCTGAATGTATTCACACTATGATGCCTCATTGTGTGGCAAAAATCATGCTAGTTTCTATGGTGTTACATAGCACAGAGAACACATTGTTGCTAGCAGTTACATACAAAACACAATGTGTACTAAAAAACTGTAATATTATCATATAACATAAGTTGATCTGTAATTGTGTACAGCATCACTGCAGCACTAATTATAGTTTTTAAGATATTGTAATGGAAAGTTTGCTAACAAACAATCTTGACATCATTATAACATGAGATGGCAGGTGATCCAATGAGATAAAAAGCAGGATAGCACAAGTCAAATCAATATTTAAAAAAAAAAAAGAGAGAAACATTCTATACAATGGAGAATGATGTATGCATGTGCGAATTTGAGTGCTAGTATGTGATATCGAAAAAAAAATTCTTTATGCATGTGAAGCATGGACAGTAAACAAAAGATCTCATTGAGAGCTGGAGGCTGCTGAGATGTGATTTTTAAGAATGATGACAATTTCATTGACAGCTAAGAAATCTAGTGTAGAAGTACTCAGAGATGCTCGTGTAAAAAGGCAAATTATAACAAAAATTAGAAACAGGCAATCAAGATTTTTAGGACATGATGAGAAAATCAAAACTTGAACATTTAGTAACCACTGGAATGATCAAGGGGAGAAGACACAGAGAAAGACAAAGAGATAAATTTCTGGATGGGTTGTCTCTGTGGCACAAAAAGAGCAAGCATCCAATTGAACTTATTTACAACATAAGAGACAGAGACATGTCTATGCCACTCGACATGGCACTTGATTGATTGATAACTTAATGTTCTCTTGATATTCTGCTAGGCTATGTTTAATGATAAGTTGTGAGATTGCACAAGAAAATCTAATAATACAAATGATAACAATTAAAGCTTAGGCCTATGAAATCTAATACAGGGCCTAAGCAAAATAACGGTATCGTAGACCATAACATTAAAAAAGTCCTTGTTCCTTTGTTTTACTATTATTTCTTTTGGTTCTTGTTTCCAATTAGTGCCTACTGGCATATTTTATGGTTAATTAATCTAAATAGCATATCAATAAATAATTATTAATTAATTTAAATATTCATTGATTAGGGTTATGGGTTAGGGTTATGGATTAGGGTTAGTTATGTTTTAACTTCATCATGCTGTTGCATGCATGAAGGACTGGTTGCGTATTTCCATTTCATTCTCATGACATGGCCAAGACACCTGGTTAGCTTACTTTCTGAAGGATATACTTTTTTCACCTCTTATTTATATTTGCTTTATTTCAGTGAAGTCTTGACATGAGATAACCTTTATTTCTTTCCCGATATCTTCATTTCTCTGTCTATTTCTTCTTGTGACATTTATAGCTTTCCTCAAACATCTCATTTCACATACTGTGATCTATTTCATTAGTATTTTTGTCAAGGTCCATGTTTGACATTGAGTTGGTATAAAAGTACTGTTTATCTACTGTCATATTGTAGTCATGCAGCTTTCTGGGTGTTTAAGTATTCGTCACAGTTTTTAAGTCACAACATTGGTTTTCTAACAACTTGTTTTGATATCTCCATTGAATTTGTCATACTCTGTAACGATGCTACTTAAATGTTTAGATGCTACCTGAAACCTGCTTTAGTTTTGTGCGATTGACATCTGACCTGGTAATTTGAAACACTGAATGTTAATCCATGTGTGCAAATTATCTGTAGGAATTTCCCGCTACAAATACACACTGTCACTGTCTACCATCTTTTCACTTAAGTTAAATTGCTATCAATAATGTTATCGAAACATCATATCACAGGTAAATTGTGTCTCAAATATTACTATTCTATTTGTATGCTGCTTATGGCAGATGTGATGTGGTGTTAGGTTCATAGCGAGTTAACCAAGGAGTTACATTATAGAATGTGTGTTTGACTATTGAAGTAACTTTGAAACAGAAAAAGTGATGATTTTAGATAAGGTAAATTGAATTATGAGTTTAGATGCAACTCACGATAAATGACTGTATAGACGAGATATGACTGACTTTCTAAAATTATTTTACAAGGAACAGTCAAGGGTGGAAGGAGAAAAGGCAGATACATTTTTCACAGGCGACTGGTTGGCAGCCAATCCTCAACTCTTCTCTCTTTTCCTATGATATGCCTGAAAGGATGACAGTGACACCATTATTTTGACTCCGAGAGAAGCCGAAGCTCCGGTTGCGACACAGACGAACACTAGTATTTACCACACACTGGCATTTTATCAAATTGTATGAGTGCCTGTATCACTGGTTCAACGCTCAACCAGCCAAACAACTTCTTTGTGACAGGGTCAACCATAATTTGATTGTTAAATGATAATTAGCCAGTAAAACCTGATGTTTTAACTCTCTTTAATTGTAGGAACATCCATGGGTGACTTGTGATGGTCAGTTTCCAATGCCTTCAGAGGAGGTCAACTGTGTCCTGGTCACTGTGACAGAAGACGACCTTGAAAATGTTGTTCGACATGTGCCTAAGATTGAAACATTGGTAAAGTATTTAAAACATTTGATCGTTTTACAACACAACAGATTGTTAACTTTGCAGCATGTTACATGAGCTAGCTTCAACAGTTCCAGTAATTAGCGTGGTATATAGATATAAGTAACAACATAATTTATCTACATTACAGTTTCTTCAAAGTAGTTCCCTTTGGCAACCACACATTTTTGCTAAAAGGAACACACTTTTCAAATTTTTTTGAGGGCGCAGAAGAATGATGGCCAACAAGAAGAGGACTGGTGCTGTCAGCAGAAATGTACTGGCGGATACACTCAGGGAGAGATTGGAACAACTATGGACATGTCCAGTTTGCAGTGATGATGATCTGACAATTAAATAACTAGCTAACACTTTTGCCAACATGCACACAGCTATAGTGGAGCCCATCCTTTTACACCGCTCTCAGCTGTCTTGTCACATAAGTGATAGTGTCATGTTCATCTTTGAATCGCTGTCCTTTCAGTGCCGATTTCAGCTAAAGGACAAGAAAAAAAAGTCGGTGCAAGGTTGGAGAATTTGGAAACTGCTCCAGGGTAATCATATTGTGCTTTGCGAGGTACTACTTTACCAGTATGGATTGGTGAGCCAGCACATTGTCATGCAGCATAATACAACTGTTTGTTCTTCATTTTTCTGGTCATTTTCCTTTGATTACATTTCTTGGTTGGTTGGTTGCTGATCCAGCGGTTCATGGGCTCATGCCCTTTGACCTAATGCCATCAAATGGCATTATATTGCTGGGAAGTCTGTGGATTTTTGGCCCACCCCGGAACAGAGCCAGAGAATAACTATCACACCTCCAGGAAGGTAGGTTTTCAACCTATGCACTGTTCCTAACCACTGTAGCCAAGATAGGGTTCACTGTGCTTGTTCCCCGCCACCAATTGACTACTGGTTATGCCGAACTTCTCTATTGCTCGTGGCATGCAACCAAATGTTCAAGTTAAAAGGATTGTCACATCCTGAGTCACTGTGCCTCTATGATGGGTTTCAGCCATAAAAAAACAGTGCTGTCAGTTTCCTCCTTCCCAGTGCTGCATAGTACATCTCTGGCTCCCTCCCAACCACAACCGCATACATATATATTCAGGTAAACATGAAACACATTTCAACAACAAAATAAAAGCATAATTGTATAGATGACGTGCCATGAAGCTTCTCTAAGAAGATAACCTCAATATAACGGCATGTCATCCACTAAGGTTTTCTGTTGCATGGGTGGTATGTCTAGTGGGCCATTGGTGAGGCCCACAGACGCAACCACATGTGTGCCATTACATTTCTTAGATGATGTACAATATCAACATAGATTTTCTTGTTTTCATAAATTCTAAGTACATGGCTGATATAATTACAACACCTTATTCTTATAAAACTTGACACATATTTTATACTACAAACTTAGTTTTCTGTTTCACACTTCTACTCATTCACCTGATTGTCTAACTCTTTGCTATTCTCCCAACTTCTTTGCCTTCGGCGCTTATGTAGTGATGATGATTACTTTCTTGATAAATCTTATGAGTTGATTGATTTCTTTCATAGGCGTTCATACCCTAATAGTGTCCTTTCATGACTTTCTTGATAAACTTAGATGATTTATTTCTTTCATAGGCATTCACACCCTGATAGTTTCCTTTCATTTGCTTGCCTTTGTGTCCGTATAATCTCTCACCATGATACTTTGACAAGGTATAGATCTCTCACCATGATACTTTGACAAGGTATAGATCTCTCACCATGATACTTTGACAAGGTATGCATCTCTCACAATGATACTTTGACAAGGTATACATCTCTCACAATGATACTTTGACAAGGTATGCATCTCTCACAATGATACTTTGACAAGGTATGCATCTCTCACAATGATACTTTGACAAGGTATACATCTCTCACAATGATACTTTGACAAGGTATGCATCTCTCACAATGATACTTTGACAAGGTATACATCTCTCACAATGATACTTTGACAAGGTATACATCTCTCACCATGATATCTTGACTAGGTATAGGCCTACATCTCTTGTCATGATACCTTGACTAATACCCATTGTACCCAATACTTTTCATCACCAAAACTCTACTGTCCATAGAATCTTGACTAATCATTGTTTCTTCTCCAGTCTGATCCTCAACTCGTGTCATTTTCCAAGTCTGGTTTCCTATAGGGGTGACAAAATTCTGAACGGCATCTTGGTCTATTCACATCAGGGCTAATGTGTTATGGACCTTTGCCTCTACTCCCTTCTATCACTCCCTCCAGAAATATTATTTCCATACCACTGTGTCTCTTTACATGACCAAAAATCCCAAACTTCCTTCTGAATATGGTGGTTAGAAGCCAGCCTTCATAGACGTTGATTTTATTTAGCACCTCTTGGTTCGACTTCCTTTCTGTCTATGGTATTTTGCACGACTCTAATTCTAATAGCACTTTAATTTACAAACTGTTATTCTCATAGACACAGTTTTATTTATTGTCCATGCCTCACATCCATAGATTGCCACAAGAAATGCATATGTGTATAACAATCATACTTTTGTTCCTGTTTTTGTCCCTTGCCACAGTTGTTTCAGTTGACAGTGCAATTGTTGCTCTCCTCTTTGATCTCAACCGTGCAGCTTCCTGCACTGTTTATGTTAGCTCCTAAATATTCCAATCACTTCTTCTAAAACAATGTTATCAATATTAATTTTAGGTCTTGTTTTCACTTTGTAATTTATTCATTATTTTTGTCTTTTTAATATTAAGAAACAAGTTTTGATGTTTGCTGAATCTTATATTATGCTCTGTAGATTTTGTTTGTTTGTTGTTAGTAGTACTGTTTATCTGATTTCTGGAATTTGTTGTCATGTTTCAAATTTCTCATATGTTCTGCATAGGTAAGTGCACACAGTTCACCCTTGTGCATCCTTACAATATAGAGCTAGATACACCCTTGAAAATTGCTAGTAATATATTGCAGTTAGGTACTCTTAAGCCATTTGGTATTACAACCAATCACTCATTTATTTATATTTGTGGAGAGTCATGATCGTCTGTGCCGGCCAGTATGGTGCCTGATGATGATGTTTATAATTTATTATAATGTGACTATTATAATTTATTATTATAATGAGTATTATAATTTATTATAATAATGACTATTATAATAATGAGTATTATAATTACTATTCCAGTCATGTGTATGCATCTTTCTTAGATCATGGTCAAGAAAATTCTCAAGCAGAAATCTTTTAGGAATCCATTTATTGGTGTCAAACTGAGTGCTAGTGTCAAAGAAGATTTTCAAAAGTCTGGCCGCTCTAATTCAGCCCCTGAGTCTTTCAATCATATTATGAAAAGGTATGACATACATGTATGTCCTGATGGAAATTTAGTTTGTTACATTGTCTTTCCATAGACCAGCGCTGTGGCTGAGACGTAAAGGATGCGTCTCGGATGCCAAAGTTGACAGATTCAAAATCCACCACAAGGAATAGTTTATCCAGACCATTCAGAAAATATGGCAACCTACTGAATGTATTTATCTTGCCTAGAAAATCAATCTAATCAAATAATGCTGGGTTAATCCTCATACCCTGATTAGGATATGATATAAACTATTAAAGATAAAGGTACATCTCATGGCAGCATCCTGCCATTGGGGATGAAGATAATTCTCTTCATGTCCACAGCAACCTTCCTTAACTCATGCGCAGGCACCCATTTACAGCTGGGTCAATTTGACAAGTGGTCATGTCAAATGAGAAATCATGACCCTGATCTGTTTGTTTATCCTGACATAATTCCGAAATGATTTTGCCCTCTGCAATACGGAGAATGGTTCCGAAATCCAGAATGATTTTGCACTCTGCAATACGGTGATAGTAATGAAAGCTCATCATCAACTAGGTCACCAGGCTCAATTATAGAATAAATGTATCGAGAATATTTTAAAAATCTTACAAGTATAAGTCTGTGGATGGTGATATGTTGCATATACATGTAGTTTGTCTGTGGATGGTGATATGTTGCATATACATGTAGTTTGTCTGTGGATGGTGATATGTTGCATACACATGTAGTTTGTCTGTGGATGGTGATATGTTGCATATACCTGTATTTTGTCTGTGGATGGTGATATGTTGCATACACATGTAGTTTGTCTGTGGATGGTGATATGTTGCATACACATGTAGTTTGTCTGTGGATGGTGATATGTTGCATATACATGTAGTTTGTCTGTGGATGGTGATATGTTGCATACACATGTAGTTTGTCTGTGGATGGTGATATGTTGCATATACCTGTATTTTGTCTGTGGATGGTGATATGTTGCATATACATGTAGTTTGTCTGTGGATGGTGATATGTTGCATATACCTGTAGTCTGTCTGTGGATGGTGATATGATGCATACACATGTAGTTTGTCTGTGGATGGTGATATGTTGCATACACATGTAGTTTGTCTGTGGATGGTGATATGTTGCATACACATATAGTTTGTCTGTGGATGGTGATATGTTGCATACACATGTAGTTTGAACATACCAATAGCTGACTGTCCCATCGATCCCAGTGACCACGATCTAGTGCTGGTTTACTATAGGTACCTCTGACAAGATTGAATGTTTAGCATGGGAGCTGAACTCATGACTTCAACTCTCAAGTTGTGGAAAGGTAGTAGTCAGTTAACCCATTGAATTAACACTAATATGGAATTGAATGTAAAATCCACCAACTGGCACATGAAACATGAGTGATAACCACATACTCCCATGTAGTTCTATCATTTCATATCATGTTTCATGATATGAAACATGAGTGATAACCACATACACCCTTGTAGTTCTATCATTTCATATCATCTTTCATGATATGAAACATGAGTGATAAGTGGATGCCGTCTCACTGAAATACCAGGAAATTAGAGAGCAGACCATCTAACTAAAGAGGGTTCTGTTGATGACAAACTGAGATGTACCAATCATCATCAAACCCCTAACCTTTCAGGACCATAGTGTGCCACTCTGGAAACATGAACAAGAAAATTATGCCATGCATCTCTGGTCTCAGATCCTTGTTTAAGTATAGAGAATCTTAATGTTGTCCAGATCATTATGTTATCAATCCATGCTATCTTTTTGCCTCCTCCTCTTTTACCCTCAAATGTTTCCAGCAGGATAAATTAATCACTCATTAATCACTTACCATCAGAAAAACTGATGAAATTAATCACACATCCACAAACACCAACACAAGACGATTATCACATTATGAACAGATCAGAATAGGTTGCAAATCTACGCATCAGAACAGGACACAACCAATTCTACAGTAACATGTACAAAACATTCAAGATTGGTAAGACAGCCATGTGGATTGTTGCCATAAACAGCAGAACATATACTTCAAGAGTGTGTTGAAAATGAGGTGATGAGAAACACATACTAGCCAATAGAAATAATAGAATTATATATTTATGAAAATAATATATATATATATATATATATATATATATATATATATATATATATATATATATATATGTGGAACTCTGTATGAGTTATAGAAGATTATTGAAAAGATAAAATTATAGATATAGAAATATTTTAAGTGAATGAAAGAAGAAAAACTATCATCATAATAGTTTGTTATTTATTTTTGCAGAAAAGTGTCTTCAGATGCAAACATTGATGTTGCTCTGATGGAGGACAGTTGATGATGGTACTGGCTGCATGCTCTACCTGCATGACAGAATGTACAATAAAAACAGATGACATCTTCAACCCATTCCAGTTTCACCTGTTGCTAATGTTTGATGTTTACCTCAATCACACGCACACACATGTACCTGTAACTTGATATAAACAGCAAGTTCTGCCCTAGCTTACGGCACCAGTTATGTTTGTTGACAGCCCACACCTTGCAGCTTATGTGAATGAATGAAAATTTCTAAGATATGAAACCTCTTGAGTTCAATTACTTGTGTATGCCATCAAAGTATGAGTTCACGTTCTGTGACATATACACTTCAATATGATTATTTATTTATTGTTTCATTTACTGTGACATTCACATCCTGATTTTTACATAAATTGTTCAATATGATGTATGTTATTATTAATAGACATATCTAAGATATGTTATATCTAAAACAATCAGTTTCAACCAAATCTGTATTGAAAATTGGCTGCTTTGCATTGTCCTTGTACTTGAGTATAATTACATTTACATAGGTCCCATGTGTTAAGAATTAGTTATATAGAACACAAGACAAATATGTTCATCCCACAGAAAATAACCAAACAAGCAGGTTATCAAGAAACAAGTTTGGCAAGGGTAAAATGATGTAAAATTGTTTGGTTTGGATATGTAATGAGACACGACCACTTTCTGAAATTAGTTTGCAAGGGAACAGTCAACAGTGAAAAGAAAATATGCAAGCAAAGAAAATCCTGCATTAATAACATCAAGGAATGGTGTGGACATGATTTTTATACGCTCCTCTGAATGGCTGAAGACAGATATGTTTGGAGAACATTTTGCATTGTCTCCAGTTTTGCATTATCCCTACAACTCTTGCGGGTTAATAGTTTTATTATTAGTATAGCTCTTGCCAATATATGTTTTGCATACTGAACCAGTTAGTGTATTACATATTGCCAACCAGTAGTATCAGATTATATTGAACATAGATAGAATTGCATGAACAATATGATCCAACTGTTAAAAATTTAAAACATAGAAAGACATAGGAAGAACATAGAAAGACACACATAGGCCCTAATTGATATGGAATTTGTTTTGTCCTAATTGCACAAAATAATTAAAATTAGATGTATATGAATTGGATTCTTTAAAAAATATAGTTGTTGTTTGTCCATCAGAAGTGGTGATAACCATTTGTTACATCCACTTTTGAAATTCAGTTAGTTTCTGGCCTGAAATGTTCTTGGACAGTTCTGGCATGGATGAGCACTGTATGTTTTTTTTATCTACCTATCATGTTCTAGCTAATCTCCACTGTTGAGCTGCTGCACTTCTCTTTTCACAAGTTTCTGTGCTTTTTTGGCTGGAGAGTACCATGTAGCTCTATTTTGTGTAAGATAAAAACATACACCAGCATTGAAAGACATTATTAGTCACAGATATTATTAGTAATGATTTAAAAGTTATATACCAGAATTTTCTATAATTGTATTGAAAAATATATTCATTTATTTTGTTTCATTGTTTTATTTGTAGGCCTTTTTGCTTTACTTGGTTTTTAAAATAATTTGCATAAAGCTAATTATGATAATAGTGTCATATTTAGAAAATATGATTTTTACTAAAATATACATCTATCTGATGCAAGGCAGTATTTTAACACTAATATATAGGCCTTATATATAATTTGCTAATGTATAGGATTTGAGTGAATCATATGACTTGTAAGATATTTCAAATATAGGCCCCCTAAATTTGAGCCCTTGGGAACAGAGTTCTTCAGAGCTACATAACACCAATTATAACATATGTATCTATGTCTTGGACAATAAATAAGCAGGATCACACTGTAGAGTGGGAAGAGGGTTAACAACCCCCTCAACAAATTGAAACATAATTTTCAGTACTAGGAATGTGGTCAAATGGTGGGCTAACAGACAACCAACCAAACCCCCACCCCCCTGCAAAATGGTAATCAGATTTCTCATCAAAAAGATCTGGCATACAACCAAATGGATAGCCTGATACCACATGGATGGTGTGATACCACATGGATGGCCTTGCTGAAATTAAGCAATCTTTTCCCTTCAGGAAAACTTATCTTCAGTCCTGTACAGGATAGTAGAAAATTAGAGGAAACAAATATTGGGTTCTAATAGAAGAATGTTGAGAGTGTCATGTACAAACAGATTGGGTTCTATAGAATAATTCTGAAAGTATCATTGACAACACAGATTGGGTTCTATAGAAAAAGTGCTGATAGTATCATTGACATCACAGATTGGGTTCTATAGAAGAATGCTGAGAACATCACAGACAACAGAGATTGGGTTCTATAGAAGAATGCTGAGAGTATCATGTACAGATTGGGTTCTATAGAAGAATGCTGAGAACATCACAGACAACAGAGATTGGGTTCTATAGAAGAATGCTGAGAACATCACAGACAACAGAGATTGGGTTCTATAGAAGAATGCTGAGAACATCACAGACAACAGAGATTGGGTTCTATAGAAGAATGCTGAGAGTATCATGTACAGATTGGGTTCTATAGAAGAATGCTGAGAACATCACAGACAACAGAGATTGGGTTCTATAGAATATTATCATGAACAGCTAGAAAAACTAATCACCGAAAGAGTAAATATGTGTACGGGGTTTATTTAATAATATCAAAAAGATATTACTGATATCTTATTTTGGGGGGGGGGGGGGAGAGGGTGACATTATGAGACAGGGAAGGTCTTGAGAACATAGTTACAGTGAGAATGATCGATGGCAAAAAAATTAATGGACAGCAAAATAAAATATTAAATAATCCAACATCGTGGCATAGAAAAATGTCAACAACATGGTAAAAGATACTGGAAATAGAGAGTTGTGAAAATCCATGATCGCATATGCCTGTCGACATGGCTCCTGTTGATGATTAGATAATGAAACCATCTGTACTAAAACTCGCTCACATTAAATCATTGATTGTAAATAAGGTACATAGAAAAGTCATATTTCACATTGGTGATTGAAATGATTCCACAGTATGCATACTCTGGGCAGACCAATAGCTAGCTGCTCAGTTTTTGTGAACAAGTCTTCATGTGTATGCTTTCCAGTGGTTTCTATGTTTCACTTTTAGAGCTTCTTCTTACAATGTCCACCTCCCCCAAATTTTATATTCTAAAGGGTCATCATGATCAGGTAGCTATCCTGAACAGGATGTAGCGGTCATCACAGTCTTTTGAAACCTCTGTCGATCTTGAGCCACTCTTCCTGCTTCTGTTATTGTCTCAGGTGGTCTTTGATGTCTCATGTCCATCTTCTTCTTAGTCTGTTGCATGTTCATCTCCCTGGCATCATCCCTTCCATAATGGTTTTCTCTAGGCCATCATGGTGTCTGATATGGCCAAAATATTGTAGTTTTCTGGAAAGATACATACTGTTGAGCCATTTTTCTGTAACATTTTGTTTCAAATGCTGCTTTTTTCTTTTTCACTTTGTTGGTGATTGTCCAGGATTCACTCCCATATATTGCTACTGGGCTTCTATGTTAATCTCCTATAGGGAACATAAGACCAATGTGTACGTAAGAAATAAAGTAGAGATGTTGACAAGCGCACAAGAACCATTGCTTTCAATAGTGAAATGATGAAAACTAGCATGGTTTGGACATGTATGCAGATACAATTACTTATCAAAAACAATACTGCAAGGAACTGTCGAAGGGGGGAGAAGCAGAGGAAGGCAAATAAAGGCATGGACAGACAACATCAAGAAATGGACAGGACAAGATATTTCCACACTCATTTGTATTGCTGAGGATATAAATCACTTGAGGACTGTGTGCTGAAGCAGCCCATGTGGTACCCCTACGACCCTGAAGGGTTACGGGTTTATTGATTGTCACTGGGAATATGCAAGCTCTTAGGATATTCAAAAGGGTAACCAGATATAAACTAAATAACTATAAATTCATAATTTTAATACATTGGAATTCCTCTATAACATATCCTTGTATAACAAATTTCCCTATATAACAATATTTTTCAAAATCTCCAATATTTATTCTTTCTTGTTTATACTGTATATAGCAAATTTATGTTATTAGAAAGATATTCCAACCATCCAGAACAAGTTGTTATAATGGAATTAGACTGTAATTTGTAGAAAAATTATGTCTGGATGGTGGAGCTAATTTTGTGGAATAAATAATAGTACCTCTGTTCTTTACTAACCACATTTTTATTGGGGGGGGGGGGGGGGGTTAATTTTCAAACTCTCACTGGATCTTGATTTTAGTAGGACAATGTTTCTACTAGGTTTCCAGCAGGATATAGTCAAGGCATCTGAAATAAATGATATATTTCTTTGTTTTATTTGCACCAAGGGCCTGACAGCCGATTTTTATGTGATGACTAATACATTCAATGTTTTACAACTTTCACTGAACTGTGAAATGAGATCAGGGTGCACAGCCAGAGTAAGACTACAAAAAAGAGATGGATAGAAAATGTCAGGGACATCCTGAGCAAAGACGGTCATAGCACACTGAGGTCACACATCTATCCTTAGAACACAAGCTCGAGCTCCAATCACCCCAACACATAATGGCAAGAGGGGATAACGAATCACCTGGGGGAAGACAATAGACTGAAAGGTGGATGTCTGTAACCATATTTCTAGTAGGTCACCAGCCATATGAGAGAACTGGTACCTGCACTATAAACTAAACTGAAAACTAACTAGTCAGGCATGCTTGACCCTTTTCATCCAGATTTGCTGTTCACAGAATGACAATTTTTCACAAAGGAGCTTCTATGCCAAACAAGTTGTGAGAACTCAAGATGACCTGAAACAAACCACTCTATACATGACCAATATTGGACTAGATGTTTAACAATTGACCACAGAAGAAGAAGCTGAAAAATACCTTCTTGCAGCTGTAGGCATTGCTAATCACATAGACACAGATTTTCACACCACTTATTTAACATGATAGATTGTGTTATTTTCTTGGCAGCACTTTGGAAATGAAACTATTTTATATGACACCCAGAATAGTTTCCTTATAACAATAACTGATTGTGAATAACTTTAATTATGATTACTGTTGTTACAACATGTTTGACAAAATTATCATTATTTAACACAATCTGGATGTCACATAAGTAGGTATGTCACATAAGTAGGTATGTCACATAAGCTGTAGTAGACTTAACTATTCTACATTTTCCATATTATGACTATGTCACATAAGTAGGTATGTCACATATCTCTCTATGATAACAAAAGAATTACAGCCCTATCTTAAATTTACAAAAGTATCTTATGTTATATATTTAATTTGTTATAAATTGTCATTATTTTATTGTAATGTTTCTGTTTTCCCCGTATAATTTTTCTCTGAACTGTTGCTGAGTTATACTTCATGGTTATTCATCTCTGTACTCTTGTGGAGTTCTGTACCTGCTATCTAGCTCTGTACTCTTGTGGAGTGCTGTACCTCCCATCTAGTTCTGTACTCTTGTGGAGTGCTGTATCTGCTATCTAGCTCTGTGCTCTTGTGGAGTGCTGTACCTGCTATCTAGCTCTGTACTCTTGTGGAGTGCTGTACCTGCTATCTAGCTCTGTACTCTTGTGGAGTGCTGTACCTCCCAACCAGTTCTGTACTCTTGTGGAGTGCTGTACCTACTATCTAGCTCTGTACTCTTGTGGAGTGTTGTACATGCTATCTAGCTCTGTACTCTTGTGGAGTGCTGTACCACCCATCTAGTTCTGTACTCTTGTGGAGTGCTGTACCTGCTATCTAGCTCTGTACTCTTGTGGAGTGCTGTACCTGCTATCTAGCTCTGTACTCTTGTGGAGGTGCTGTACCTGCTATCTAGCTATGTGCTCTTGTGGAGTGCTGTACCTGCTATCTAGCTCTGTACTCTTGTGGAGTGCTGTACCTGCTATCTAGCTCTGTACTCTTGTGGAGTGCTGTACCTCCCATCTAGTTCTGTACTCTTGTGGAGTGCTGTACCTGCTATCTAGCTCTGTACTCTTGCGGAGTGCTGTACCTGCTATCTAGCTCTGTACTCTTGTGGAGTGCTGTACCTCCCATCTAGCTCTGTACTCTTGTGGAGTGCTGTACCTGCTATCTAGCTCTGTACTCTTGTGGAGTGCTGTACCTCCCATCTAGTTCTGTAGTCTTATGGAGTATTCTGCCTGTCATCCATCTCTGTGCTCTTGTTTATGTTTATCAAGTTGCCTATAGTCTGTTGATAACTCAGTTGGTTGTGAACTGGCTTCCTGTTTGGGTGATCAATGGTTGAAAGACATTATATTACCAGTAATAATTAGGTACTGTTCCCCGCAAATCTAGCGTATACACACTATTTTTCCAAGAAAAAATCCACTGTGTATCCATGATAGCAGTTCTGTCATCTGATAGTGTTATGTATCCAAATAGTAGATCTTTCACATGTTTGTTTTATAGATCTATGAGATAGTAGGCCTGTCACCGGTTTGTTTTATAGATCTATGAGATAGTAGGTCTGTATATTCATTTTCTCTTTTCTTACATTATGAATTTGTAATATTCGTTGCCTTTTGCTTGATTGTATCCTGACTAAGGCTTCTTAGTCGAAACGTCGTCCGTCACTGTGTCTTATTGTTAGGCTGTTTCATGACTTATTTCGGTAACACTTTTACCTATTTTTGTTCATTTTGACATTTTCCCTGTGTTACCCCAGCCACCTATTTTCCTGTTCAGGGTTGTTACCCAACACTGGAACATTTATCCCTTATTAGGCCTGTCACCTGTTTGTTTTATAGATCTATGAGATAATAGGTCTGTTAGCCGATAGTTGTAGGCATGTAGATTCATCTTCTTCTTCTTCAGCGTACATTCTCAAACTCCTGCTGAATTCTCTTGTAGCAGGACATGTCCTACTAGATTTCCAGCAGAATGTAGTCCAGAGAATGGAAATGCGTTGTGTCGCCGTTTTATTTGCGCCAATGGCCCGACACATCCGTCTTCGGCGGTATGTAGATTCATGATTGTAGGTCTGTAAGCTGATAGTTCTATAGGTCCATGATAGTTGTCACCTATTCGTTTTATAGGTCCATGATGTTGTAGGTCTGTCAGATTATATTTCTAAAAATTAACGAAACTAAACTGGTGGCCTGATGCTTCTAGCTTGATTATCTGTGCATTTTCAGTTGTATTTAAGTGAAGCTTTCCAACTATACCACAACATTTGATGTTGTTTATAATTACATATCCAGTTTTGCCACCAAGCGTCTCTTGGACAACCAAATTTCATGGTTTAATGTCAACAGCAGGCAGATGAATTCAGACAATTAACTGCACAATGACAACCTACGTAAATAGGCCCATTACTTGAAAATAGTTAGTCATCCATGACTGTCTACAATATACGACCTACTGACTATTGAGAAATCATGCCTTCTTAATGAGTCATGTAACTATTCCAGTGATTTTTCATTGGTTAATATGATTATACTTTGTGTGACAGTCAAATAACAATCAAGGATAGTCAAACAAACCATTTAAGAAGACTTTATTTTCTGTCAGCCAATGGGTCTTATACTGTAGATGATCATTGTTGTTTGTGCTCTCTATATGATAGAGTATATGCTGCCAACAACATGTAAGTCTATTATATTTTTGGTAAAACAATGAATTTGTTCTGTGAATTTTACAAAACTATCATTTTTTATTTGGTACATACCGTAGTTCTACAGCAGTCTACCCAATTATCTATGTGTAACTACCATTTCAAATAATCAAAAAATTTATTTTTGTAATGCCCCAGTTGTAAGCCCCTATGTCAAACATATTTGAATTTTACATGTGACGATCTTGTCTAAACATATTTCAAGTTTACATCTCACGATCTTGTCCACACATATTTCACGTTTGGACCTACATCTGACGAACTTGTGCAAAGATATTTTAAGTTTAATATCTCATGTGCTTGTCCAAACATATTTCAAGTTTACATCTCATGATCTTGTCCAAACATATTTCAAGTTTACATCTCATGATCTTGTCCAAACATATTTCAAATTTACATCTCATGATCGTATCCAAACATATTTCAAATTTAAGCCTACATCTCATGATCATGTCCAAACATATTTCAAATTTAAGCCTACATCTCATGATCGTATCCAAAGATATTTCAAATTTAAGCCTACATCTCATGATCATGTCCATACATATTTCAAATTTAAGCCTACATCTCATGATCGTATCCAAACATATTTCAAATTTAAGCCTACATCTCATGATCTTGTCCAAACATATTTCAAATTTAAGCCTACATCTCATGATCGTATCCAAACATATTTCAAATTTAAGCCTACATCTCATGATCTTGTCCAAACATATTTCAAATTTAAGCCTACATCTCATGATCGTATCCAAACATATTTCAAATTTAAGCCTACATCTCATGATCTTGTCCAAACATATTTCAAATTTAAGCCTACATCTCATGATCTTGTCCAAACATATTTCAAATTTAAGCCTACATCTCATGATCGTATCCAAACATATTTCAAATTTAAGCCTACATCTCATGATCTTGTCCAAACATATTTCAAATTTAAGCCTACATCTCATGATCGTATCCAAACATATTTCAAATTTAAGCCTACATCTCATGATCTTGTCCAAACATATTTCAAATTTAAGCCTACATCTCATGATCGTATCCAAACATATTTCAAATTTAAGCCTACATCTCATGATCGTATCCAAACATATTTCAAATTTAAGCCTACATCTCATGATCGTATCCAAACATATTTCAAATTTAAGCCTACATCTCATGATCTTGTCCAAACATATTTCAAATTTAAGCCTACATCTCATGATCGTATCCAAACATATTTCAAATTTAAGCCTACATCTCATGATCGTATCCAAACATATTTCAAGTTTACATCTCATGATCTTGTCCAAACATATTTCAAATTTAAGCCTACATCTCATGATCGTATCCAAACATATTTCAAATTTAAGCCTACATCTCATGATCATGTCCAAACATATTTCAAATTTAAGCCTACATCTCATGATCGTATCCAAACATATTTCAAATTTAAGCCTACATCTCATGATCTTGTCCAAACATATTTCAAATTTAAGCCTACATCTCATGATCGTATCCAAACATATTTCAAATTTAAGCCTACATCTCATGATCTTGTCCAAACATATTTCAAATTTAAGCCTACATCTCATGATCGTATCCAAACATATTTCAAATTTAAGCCTACATCTCATGATCTTGTCCAAACATATTTCAAATTTAAGCCTACATCTCATGATCGTATCCAAACATATTTCAAATTTAAGCCTACATCTCATGATCTTGTTCAAACATATTTCAAATTTAAGCCTACATCTCATGATCGTATCCAAACATATTTCAAATTTAAGCCTACATCTCATGATCTTGTCCAAACATATTTCAAATTTAAGCCTACATCTCATGATCGTATCCAAACATATTTCAAATTTAAGCCTACATCTCATGATCTTGTCCAAACATATTTCAAATTTAAGCCTACATCTCATGATCGTATCCAAACATATTTCAAGTTTACATCTCATGATCTTGTCCAAACATATTTCAAATTTAAGCCTACATCTCATGATCGTATCCAAACATATTTCAAATTTAAGCCTACATCTCATGATCGTATCCAAACATATTTCAAATTTAAGCCTACATCTCATGATCTTGTCCAAAGATATTTCAAATTTAAGCCTACATCTCATGATCGTATCCAAACATATTTCAAATTTAAGCCTACATCTCATGATCTTGTTCAAACATATTTCAAATTTAAGCCTACATCTCATGATCGTATCCAAACATATTTCAAATTTAAGCCTACATCTCATGATCTTGTCCAAACATATTTCAAATTTAAGCCTACATCTCATGATCGTATCCAAACATATTTCAAATTTAAGCCTACATCTCATGATCTTGTCCAAACATATTTCAAATTTAAGCCTACATCTCATGATCGTATCCAAACATATTTCAAGTTTACATCTCATGATCTTGTCCAAACATATTTCAAATTTAAGCCTACATCTCATGATCGTATCCAAACATATTTCAAATTTAAGCCTACATCTCATGATCGTATCCAAACATATTTCAAATTTAAGCCTACATCTCATGATCGTATCCAAACATATTTCAAGTTTACATCTCATGATCTTGTCCAAACATATTTCAAATTTAAGCCTACATCTCATGATCTTGTCCAAACATATTTCAAATTTAAGCCTACATCTCATGATCGTATCCAAATATATTTCAAATTTAAGCCTACATCTCATGATCGTATCCAAACATATTTCAAGTTTACATCTCATGATCTTGTCCAAACATATTTCAAATTTAAGCCTACATCTCATGATCGTATCCAAACATATTTCAAATTTAAGCCTACATCTCATGATCGTATCCAAACATATTTCAAGTTTACATCTCATGATCTTGTCCAAACATATTTCAAATTTAAGCCTACATCTCATGATCGTATCCAAACATATTTCAAATTTAAGCCTACATCTCATGATCGTATCCAAACATATTTCAAGTTTACATCTCATGATCTTGTCCAAACATATTTCAAATTTAAGCCTACATCTCATGATCGTATCCAAACATATTTCAAATTTAAGCCTACATCTCATGATCTTGTCCAAACATATTTCAAATTTAAGCCTACATCTCATGATCGTATCCAAACATATTTCAAGTTTACATCTCATGATCTTGTCCAAACATATTTCAAATTTAAGCCTACATCTCATGATCGTATCCAAACATATTTCAAATTTAAGCCTACATCTCATGATCTTGTCCAAACATATTTCAAATTTAAGCCTACATCTCATGATCGTATCCAAACATATTTCAAGTTTACATCTCACAAGCTTGTCAAACTCCATACACAATTTATGTAGTACCATTCCACATGCAAAGCATTCTAATAAGAAATGTTTTTTGCAATATTTGTTTCCCCTGCAATACTTTGAATAATTGCACTTTTCTACAAATTGGATAATGTGTAAATACAGATGTTTTATGTGTATTTTTTATTCCTCTGTACATCCTACACAAATTTGAAATAAATTCATAATTTCTAAAGTTTACTTAGCATGTGCTTTGATAGTGTCCAATCATTTGTTATATTTTGTTAGTGTTCAGCTGTTATGTTTTGTTACTGTGCAGCTGCTGCAATGTTATGTGAATGTACAGATGTTACAATGTTATGTGAATGTACAACTGTTACAATGTTGTGTGAATGTAGAGCTATTACAATGTTATGTGAATGTACAACTGTTACAATGTTATGTGAATGTACAACTGTTGCAATGTTGTGTGAATGTACAGATGTTACAAGTTTGTGTGAATGTACAGATGTTGCAATGTTTTGTTACTGTCCAGCGGTATTTATTATACATTTCTGTTCTCAGTTCGTTGCTTATTCTTCTTCAGCGTTCATTCTCAAACTCCCGCTGGATCTATCTCGTAGCAGGACCATAGGCCTACTAGATATTCAGCAGAATGTTGTTGTCCACAGAATGGAAATGTGCTGTAACGCTGTTTTATGTGCGCCAATGGCTCGACACATCTGTCTACTGCGAGTTCATTGTTTAAATATGGAGAATCTTAATCCTGTCTAGTCTTTAATAATAGCAATATAATCTTGACTTTCTTTAATCCTATTCATCTCCCATCCTTAATATTATCAATATAACATTCACTTTCCTTAGACCCTTTCGTCTCCCATCTTTAATATTATCAACATAACATTAACTTTCCTTTGTCCTCATAGTGTTCCCATCTTTAATATTATCAATATAATCTTCATTTCCCTTAGTCTTCCTCTTCTACCATCCTCAATTTTACAATGCAGGATATTTTTTTATGGAAAGGGAGTAGGCCTATGCCTGATTACGTCGCCAAACCACAGAAGGTGATACAGTAGAAATCTTAATTAACTGGAAATCGGACAGATTCGGATAATCTAATATTCAGATAATTAGATATAGCCCAGGAATGAAGCAAAACAGTGTACATATATACAATCATACATTGAAGTGAACGAAATTTTATTGATAAAAGTACAGTAATATGTAAACTACTATGTATTGTAAATAAACTACATACACAACAGTACTAAATATAAAAAAATATATAATACATATGTAAAAAATATGCACAACTACATAAATGGCACATATGTACAGTAATATATTGTACGGTGTATGTATATAAGTAAATCTAGTGAATACGTTCTTTTCAATAAAATCTGTTCAATAAATATATGTACATATAGGCCTATCTCACTTGAACATCTCGAGTAGAGTGCGTTGCCTTGACGTAGTAGCACGTTTCCAAAAGGCAAGGTCCCGCAGGCGCTTGACGGAATGAAGTTGTACACAGTGTCTCATCCCGGTAGCCACTCCATCAACTTTAAAGCATTGCAGAAGCACATAAAAGCATCCCCGTGTGTAGGAATATTTTCATCTTCTGTCTCTCCCACGGTGTCATCATTATATTCGTTATCACCGTGTTCTTCGTCCATGACACCCTTGGCGATCTCATCATTTGTCATTATCTGAAACCCTTGATCGTTTTTATCACACAACAACAACTCCTCCACGTCATCGACGTCGCATTAGGGGCAACCCGCGATTTCCTTGTCATTATTCACAATTTCTTCAACAGACAACTCATGTTCTTGTTCATTAGTTAGTACAGCTGTTGTTTGTTGTTGTTTCCCTTGTTTTTCTAGTTCAAGTTGTTCATTGGTTGACGTGTCGTTTATCCTGTTCCATGATCGTTAATGTAAGGCTTTTAGTTGTATTCCAGAAATGTAAAAGCAATAAGTGACCAAATAACGCGTTTACGTTTTGTACTTATTGCACTTAATCCAACAATGAGAGAAGAAAACAAAACTAATACTAAACAAGGAAGTAGTAAACACAGTACAACTTGAATAGAACGAACAGTGCAAACTTAATAGAGCCCGAATCAAACAGACAACAACAAAAATGGCGATCTGCATAGCAATATAGGGCAATGACTCATTGCTATTCCCTGTTATTATTAACACCAGCTACATACCATAGTAACGTCACGTGCGCATTGCCCCAGGACCTCTTTACCGCGTCCGCTAACGATCTCGCTCTAAAATTATTGCACCGAAATTCCATTCGGATAATTGAGGATTCTGTTAATTGGGATCCGGATAATCGGAATTCTACTATATATAATTTTAACTTCAACTTCAAGATGCAAGTAAGAATTTTTTGTGGTACTCTCTTGCATTGGACGAGAGTACTGGTGTACATGATACTGCTCAATTATTAGTTTGTATACCTGGAATAAACAATTCTTTTAAACTCTTTGAAGAGTTACTGAGTGTTGAGTCGATCAAAGACACTACCACTGGCCTCGATATATTCAATGCTGTTAGTAGCCGTATTGAAAGAGCTGGGTTAATGTGGAACAAGATGTCCAGTATTACAACTGATGGTGCTCGTGCTTTAACTGGAAAAAATATAGGACTGATAAAGTTGATCAATGGTAGGATTAAGTCAGAATATCCTGACCACGTAATATTACCACTTCACTGTGTGATTCATCAGGAAAGTTTATGTAAATATGTTTTAATACTGAAGCTTGTTATTGACCCAGTTGTCAGTGTCATAAACCTCATCAGATCAGGAGACTCAATCACAGGCAGTTCAGAGCATTACTAGACGATCTAGAAACTGAACATTCTGATGTCCTGTACCACAGTACAGTTCGATGGTTTAGTCTCGGAAAGATTTTAAGGAGAGTATGGGATCTTAAAGAAGAAATAGTAATGTTTCTAGAGATGAAGGGCATAGAATGTGATATTAATACTAACATTGTTGGTTGATGCAGAGTGGAAGCCTGATTTTATATTTTCCATTGAAATAATGGGAAAGTTAAATGAACTTAATGTTAAACTTCAGAGCAATGGTTTGTTTGCACATGAAATGTATGTTCATGTAAAATTATTTCAAGCCAAACTCTCACTGTTTTCAAACATGTTTTGTCACTTCCCTTTGCTGAAACAAGAAACTATTTCTGATGAAATGAGTAAAAATTTCAAAGCTCAGTTAGATGTTTTGGTTGGAGAATTTGGAAGAAGACTCAAAGATTTCAAGAAGTTGGAGCAGAATTACAATGTTATCAGTACTCCTCTCAGTGCAGATGCTGATAAAGCTCCAGAGCACATACAGTTGGAGTTCCTTGAATTACAAGCCAATCATTACCTGAAGGAAAAAATTAAGTCTGAATGTTTGTTGGATTTCTATGGTTCTTTGCCTGAACAATCATTCAAACTTCAAAAACTTTGTAGCTAAATTTTTGTCATTATTTGGATATACTTATATTTGTGAACAGGCCTTTTCTTGCTTAAAAATCAACAAATCTAAGAATAGGTCTTTATTATCTGATTGCAACTTAAATGCAGCCATACAAATTTCTACAAGTAAACTTGTTCCAGATTTCAAAGGAATTATAAAATCTTACAAGCAATTACATATATAGCATTATAAATTAATAATATCAATAAAGTTGTAACTGTTGTGATTGTATGTGTACGGTGTGTTTTTAAATCATCACTAAAACTATTGATATGAACCCATATTGTAACTGTATGCAACATAATATTTTTCAAATATTGTTAAAATATTTGCAAAACCTTTATCCATATTAGAAAATATGCTGTTATAGTGTAAGTCTGTTAGAAATGTAATTTATTTCAGAAGTTATCTACATTATGTAAAACTACCTTTCTTTACAACAAAAATATTTATTTGATTACTTACCAAGAATTTTAAACAAAAATATACATAATATTATATGTGGCCCTCCAATAGCTTTACAATTTTCAATGTGCCCCTTTGCACAAAAAGTTTGCCCACCCTTGCATTATATTAATTATATCAAGCACAAACCCACTGGTCTTATAATGTCGGCAACAGATACAAAACACACATCTACAGCATTTGTTTTTAAACTTCTTGATTCTTACTATAGGGCCTACTGCTATATTGAATTCAATATTTACAAAAAATATCAAAAAACTTCCGTTTCTGATCGTTTCTGTTGTTTTGTTGATTTTACTAACAGATTGTCTGGTAGTGGCCTCCCTCTTGATTCTGGAAGAGTCAACAAGGACACAGAAATTATAATCTGAATACCACCGAGAAGAAGGAATGATCCAAATATTGGAAATTTGTCTTTAGGAATCATAAAAGGAGCAATAATTGTTCCAATCCTTGCCGATGCATTACAAACACCGTATGCCATAGCTCTGACTCCGGTAGGGAAAAGTTCAATTCCCAAAACTACAGCAGCACCCCAAGCTGCATCCGATAGCAAGCTTGCGCCAAATGAAAAAAAAAGAGATGGGATGTTTTTATCGACTTCAGATGCTAACAATTGTACGGCAGCTACAGTAAAAGAACATATGCTGGATAGAAAGAGAAAAAAAACACAAATATACTTACTGCCAATTTTTGTTATAAGACATGGCAACACAAGTCTCAATGGACAAGATAGAAATGTGAAGAGAAAAAAGTTCAGAAAAAAGTCACCAGAAAGGTTTTTAAGACCAAACCCAATCATATAACTACCCAATGCTAGTGTAAACCATGTCATCCCAAGGATAATCGATTGTTTCCTTATAGATCTTCTAAACAAATCGAGATAAGAATAATTAGATCGATCCTTCATGTTTTTCTTCTCAATCTCTGCCACAATGTTTATGATATTTGTATCAGGCATTGATTTCCTGTTTATCCGGGTTATTTTTCTCACAATTCTATTTGCTCTTTCAATTTTTCCATGAACAGTCAAGAATCGTAAGCTCTCTGGAAGCCAAATTACAGGAAAGAATGATATCAAGGACACAACGGTAGTAGCGATATGTACGTGTCTCCAGTTTTTGACAGCTAACACACACAATCCGAAGGTAAATGTTGAGAAATTCCAGAATGGAAATGAACCAGAAAAAATTCTCCACCAGGCCGGAATAAACTCACACGTATAGACAGCAACAGATGTAAGAACTCCGCCTGCTCCAAATCCAATGAAGAATTGTATGACAGCGTACATCTTCCATGAAACTGAAAAGACGATAATAATGTTAGTTATTGCAAGAAGTAGACAGTTTCCATGGACGCTAAACTTTCTTCCAAATCGGTCTCCGAGATATGCACTAAAAACTGTCCCAGAAAAAACACCAATTATTTGTATAGTGAATATAAAAGATGGTATCCAGGAATCGTCACAAATTAACGCCCACTCAGTAACAATGGTAGAAGCCTCGTTACTGAATGCCAGATTTTCACAAAATGTTAAAACATCGCAAGACGTCATGATTGTTTCGTTGTTAATGAAGGTATGATTATCGTGGGTGTTTGATATTGTCATGTCGCTGGTATATTCAAGAAACTTCGTAGAGTTGAACATTAATTTGTCGTGACATTTCCATCCAGGGTTGTAACTTCCAAACATCATGAAATATAAGACCCAGGCAGGAGGTAACAGGGGGAAATATGCCAGCGGAAAGAAAATGCGCTGAAATCTCTCACATCCACCCAGGTCCCTGAATAGTGTATCAAGAGTATATGCTCTGCGGAAAAAAAAGAAAGTCACATTATTATATTTCTTACATTACTATTATCATCGAAATAAGAATCACCTGTGTGGCAGCCCTGGCCTGGAGTTGTAGTTCAGAGTACAAAGAATAGGGCTACTGTCTTCTTTCCAGGCATGTCGCAGGGGCAATGAAGATAAAGCAGAAGATAGTTTTACAAACTGTTACCTGTGAAAAAAATCATTATCAAGCTACGTTTCAAATTCTTACTTGTGTTTTCTATCAAAAGATCACCGTGGGTAACATAACATAGCATAACATAACATAACATAACATAACATAACATAACATACCATAGCATAGCGTAACATAACATAACATAACATAACATAACATAATAATATTATATTATATAACATAACAACATAATATAACATAGCAATACAATACAATATAACAAAACAACACAAAAGACACAGCACAGCGATACGATACGATACAACACAATACAATATAGTATAATATAATAAATGTAATCTAATGTAATATAATACTGTTAAAAAAAAAGAAGAAAAAAGAAAAGCAACATTATTTACAGTGCTAATGGATACCAATTACAAACATGAACCAACATTTTATGAACAATCTGGCCACCATGAGGCGGCTGTAAAGATCCAAACAGCTTATTCCAAGTCAGAATTTTCTACGGGCCTTGCAAGCTGGAATGAGTAAATTATCGCAATTTAAAGCTATACTCGGAGCTAAAATATATGTGAAATTTTAATGATTATTTTAGATGTGAAATTCAAGGAATAAGTGTGAAAATGAGAAGCAAACTCTGTGTTCATGCCAACACTGTTACCAATGCCTAATAAGAGTGGAACCAGATCGTATTTCATCAACATCCTTCAATAAAAGATCATCTGAAAAGAGAAACAGGGGAAGACCCAGACGAAGATGGCTAGATGACATCAGAGAAATACTAGAACACCAAGGCTGTACTATGGAAGCTGTATCACAGTTAGCTAAAGAAATAAGACTTTGGTTCTCCATAATGCCTAGCGGTGCAAATGGATAGGACAGACAAGACCAACATTTTATATTACGGAATTAATGTTTCAATCTTGGCATGAAAAACCTTACAGATGTTAACAATGACATGATGTTCATTAAATTTGGTTTGGACTTTAATTCTTTGTGACAGAGGCCTCCGTTTCATTAATGTGTATGACCTCCTTTGGCCTCTATCAGAGAACGACATCTCCGTGACATGGATCCAATTAGCGGTTGGATCTATTGTTATGGGATGGCTGCCCACTCTACCAGCAGTGCAAGATTAGTTGGAGCCACGTCTAGATGGCGGAGTCGTCTGTCGACTTCATCCCATAAATGTTCATGTAGTTCCTAATCCTATCTGATTGTATGGCTGGCCACGGAATGGTGTGAATGTTTTTGTCAGCGAGGAACGCGGGGGGGGGGGGGGGTGAGTTGTACCACATAAGTCCAGCGTTATCCTGATGAAATATCGACAGCATTTTCAGCGACGTATCGTTCATCATTCAGACGTCCTTCAATTTGCACCAGGTCATTTCTTCCCTCGGAATTTATTGCCCCCCACCCCTTCAGTACACCTCCACCACCATGTGGATGGCGTCATCAACGCTGTTTTGGGCGTAGCGCTCATGGACTGCGGTAAAATCTTCTCCGTCTATAGCATCGCTGGAGAACAAAATATGATTAATCACTAAACCAAACTCGTCTCCAGTAATTTCCAACAGTCTATTGACGATGCTGGTTCGCCCAATACAATCGGTTCTGCCGATGCCGGTCCGTAAGAACAAGACCAATGTAGTGTATTCTAGACCAAAGGTCAGCATCGTGCAGCCGGTTCCTAACCACTACATCAGAAATTCGACGAGATACTGCCATTGATTGGACTGTGTAGGACGCAAATGCAAATCAGTTTCTGAGGTGACGCAGCCGTATGAAGCGGTATTCGTCAAGAGTTATGACTCTGTGTGTTAAACTGCGCGGACGGTCTTCCACTGATCCAGTTCTTAAAAAAAAATCACATCCAAAGGCAACTAGTGATGCTTCTAGTCACATTAAATTGTCTGGCCACTACAGTTTGTGATTGTTCAGTCTGTAAGAGGCAAATGATGAAGTATCGCTGCTTTGTAGTGAGAAGAACCATTTTTGTGCATTGAATTAATTTTCAACGGAATTTATTCCATGACCATGAATCTTTTATTTGCATTCAATAATATAGTCAAAGATTTTTGTATTCAGTAAATTTCACGGGATTCTCATGAACCTATCACGAATTATTGCCAAAAATGTATTGACCTCTTTCATGACCTCACGAATCAGGATGTGAGTACATTTCAGGTAACCACCAGAAGCTAATGACCAGGTGGACACAGTCAATAGGTTTAATTATGTCCAGTCAGGGACTATCTTTTATAAATATACTCCAAAAATGTTGCGTTTCTTTTTCTGAACAGTATAATAATACAATACAATATAATACAATACAATACAATCCGATACGATACGATACTATACGATACAATACAATACAATACGATACGATACGATATAATAACAAATACAATATAATATAATAATGCATAACCCGTCAGCGTTGTTGGGGTGTCACATTGAGACATTAGATGCAGAAAGATCTTCACCCATCACTATCCACTACCATCCTGATAAGTTTGGATACTTCACACACCATACAGTTCTTTATATTTTCTGGCCATGTCTTTTTCTTACCACCTCATTTTCTTCATCCTCCACGGTACCTTGAAAAACATAGTGACTAGACAATGAAATTGAAACAAGGTGTCCGTAAACAAACACAGTGACTTAATTAGTTACCCTCGTAAGAGATTGTTTCCATTAGCAAACACATGACCAGACAATAGATGCTGTCATCGCCGTACCAATTAATACACCAGAGTATAGCCGTTATTTCTATATCTCTGTGCTTGTGTTTACTTTCTAACCTTTTCTTTTCGTTCGCAGTTGAATTAATATGTCTACACATCATGTCTAGATTTCTTAATAATTGCTGCTTTATGTGTAAAGACCCCATTCAGTTTAACATGTTTACACAGCAAGTGACGCGTTCTCGATAAATGCTGCTGTATTTGAAAGTCTCTTAGTGCTCCCATACAGCTTTCTGTGGATGTGTCTCTGTGTACCAGTGCTCTTCCCAACTGGTTTAATGTAATGCAGACTTGCAGGATATGTTCCGCGGTCTGTGATCCCTTCCTACATGAACACCGAGGTGAGGGAACCAGTTTTAGTCTATTTAAGTTGCAGTTTAGTCTGTTGTATCCTGCCCTGATGTGGACGATGATAAATTGCTCAGCTCTTGCAAGATAGTGATGTTTGTCTTTTGCGTGGCTGAGTATAGCTTTGATGAGTATCCTTTTTTCTTGGTAGGTGATTTCTTGGTATCTTTGTTCCTGCATTGCTTAATTTTTGCTAGCGTATAATTTGCTAACATTAGCACACAACTTGTTAGCATTAACACATAACTTGCTAGCAATAACACACAATTTGCTAACATTAGCACACATTTTGCTAGCATTAACACATAACTTGCTAGCAATAACACACAATTTGCTAACATTAGCACACAATTTGCTAACATTAACACACAATTTGCTAACATTAACACACAATTTGCTAACATTAACACATAATTTACTAACATTAACACACACTTTGCTAGCATCAACACAAAACTTGCTAGCATGTCGCGCTTACTATTGGTAAAACATTATTCTACTTCTGTTCATACCCATATTCGCCTCGTGTTCCAGCAGCCACTTACATTTTCAACGCGTTAGAGTGTTCTTGACACTTGAAATTTGTCCATGTTCCCTTCTTGAACAAATTTTCTTTAGTCTTGAGCGCGAACATGGTTCACACTTTCCAAAAAATATTCTGAATGGATATCACAGGATATCTCTTAATCACACAAGGATCTGTCAACGTGACAAGTTCATCAAATGTTCTCAAGTTGTCGAGATATCCTGGTTAACGAAGACTTGACCATGTTTTTTGACGCCGATATCGGTCATTTTAAAATATTTTTTGCAGCATGGCTTAAGAGTCTGAAACAGCTGGCTATGATATAAAATAACGGTAAGGTATAGGTAGGTCCCAAGGTCATCGTGGATGAAGAACACTCTACATGTACTAAGTCACAGCAACTGTATGTGGGGTGGCCAGTTCCCTTCCTTGCTATCTTTACCGTCCATGTCTTCTTCTTCTTCTTCGTTCGTTCTCAAACTCCTGCAGATTAGCAGGATGTAGTCCGGAGAACGGAATGCGTTGTATCATGGTTTACAGCATTGCTGCGATATCTGCGCCTTTTTGCTTGACCCCAGCAAAACACGGGGGAACCCTCCCTTGTATCCAGCGCCAGATACCCATTTACAAACTGGGTCGACTGGAGGAGCGGCAGTGTAAGGCGATAAATCACGACCCGAATATTTTTTTTTGCTAGGCGTAGTTTCGAACCAGGAGCGCTGTAACCCGTGATATGACAGTACGCAAGATCACTATCAACTAGACTAGGCTGCCGCGCTGCTAAGTGTCAGTCAGTAAGTTCCTCTTTTGCCAAGTTTGGCACATAGGGGGGATGTCATAGTTCTTCTAGCCTGTCGGTCAGTTGCCAAGGATTGCAGGTCTTGTACATTTATGCCTGTTGATTTTAATTCATTTATAAATGTTCTTCTGAGCGTTGTTTTTGGTCTTCCCTGTTTTCTTTACCCGTCTGGTGTCCACATGAAGGCTTGTCGTGGAATTCTGTCTTCCTCCATTCTAAGTATGTGGCCGATGTATGTTCAGCGGCATTTTCTGATGTTCGTCACGTATTTTTGTTTTGTCTCCTCTCTTAGTATGTCGTTTGATTTGAAGTCTTTCCAATTAGTATTTTTTTTATTTTTTCTGAGGCATCTATTCTCGAAGGCAACTAATTTCTTATCCATTATTGCGGCAGATTTCCAACTTTCACATCCATATGTCAATAATGGAATCACACTTGCATTAAATAGTCGCAGTTTGATGTGTTTACCTCCGATATTCGATCTCCAAATAATAGAAAGTTTGTTAAAGGCGTTGGGGGCGAGAGCTATTCGAGTCTTTATTTCTGAGTTTGTATCCATGTCTGCTGTTATATTGCTTCCCAAATATACCTACACTCTATATACCTATAATGTCTTCGTAGGATAACTAACACCCATTGGAGTGAATTCAAATCGAATGATAGAATCAGAGAAGAGACACATACAAATTTCATCACAGATGTTATAAGAAAACGTCGTTGGTCCTACATCGGGCATGTCCTACGCGCAGACACCAACAGAACACACCACCAATCTCTTGAATGGGTACCTACAGGCAAAAGAGCCAGGGGTAGACCAAAACAAACACTCAGAAGAACAATACTTTGAGAAAGTAAAACAACCAATATTTATGCTATTCAAGAGCTGCACAGAATAGCTTTGAACAGACAGATGGAGAGAATGAAAATATATACCTATACCAAATATACATGCACTCCTCAGTGTATGAGTAGAGAAATATCTATAGTTACATGCAACATACCAACATCACATGGAATTATCGCCCAGGGCATGCCCGTGTTTGCGGTAATGAGAGAGCAGACAGACTTGTATCTTAAGCACCAATAAACAGAAGGTTGACAATGAATGAAAGAGATGTGCTGAAATTGTTTCATGAGATTGCATCATGCGCGCTTGTTGGGTGCGAACATCGCGAGACTGCATCATGCGCGCCTATTGGATGCGAACATCGCGATTGATGAAACATCGAGGTTGAGATGTGAATATGTCGGTAGTAAGTGTTGTTGTTGTATGTTTGACAGGTCCGTTAAATAATGTTTAACCGGCGGGTAACAGGAAACACAAGGATGCATACCCGTTCTCATCTGTTTGTGGGACTAAGCACCAATTTATCTTCCAGGAGTGCAATAATTTCGAATATAATAAATTTACCTGCTTAATGGATGTTTATCTCCCTTTTTATACCTATCACCCCCTAGTAATGGTCGTCGAAGTGGACTGGGAGAACTCGACAATAGAACCAATGTTTGTTTTCTATTTTTATCTTTAGGTAGTATGAACGATTAGCTTTTGTTTCCTTTGTGCATCTTGATGGTTTCTCTAGAATGGTTTCTTCTTTCACACAAATAAGACTTCAACTCTGTGTGGTATCTGTAATGACTTGGAAGCCTCCTACTCAGAGGTTGTCTATGACACAAGAAAAACTGGTGTTGTGCGTGAATTACCCACTATGCGTCTGTCTTCGGACAACACGCTTCGCTGCTGACAAAACATTACCAGTATTGGAAGATGATTTCTTTGTTTGATTGTACTAAACCCAATTTAATGTGTAGACCTACTGCTTTAATGAACGGTGACAGCCACATTGGACCTGGTCTACTTTGTGCTATTAACGAGTATCTGTTTGCCGACACTCTTCTACTATTATCGTGAAAGTCTGCACGTTCCCGGCTGTAGATCCACTTAATGACGAGTAGGTTGGAAGGAACTATAGATGCTTCACTTTTATTTAGGGCGACCATTTTTGATCTCACGAAGCTTGGTTTGCCAGTAAGACTCAAAAATTGGGAGCCGCGTTAGCGCAGTGGTTAGAGCACTGGCTTCGCATATGAGTGGTTCTGGGTTCATTTCCCAGTTGAGGCGTTTTTTCCCCAATGTTTTTCAGATCGCAACGGCTCCCGGGTCGACCCAGCATTAAATGGGTTCCGGATTAATCCGGGAAGTAAAGACTGCGAGGGAGAGGAGATGGCTACCGCCCTCATTTGAAGAGCCACTTAAATGTGAGATCGCTAACATCTCACACCCCTACGGCATTAATAAATGCTATGGGTTACTTTACTTTTACTTTACTTAAGACTCAACAATTGTTTAAGTAAATAGAGCCACAGAGACCAAGAGAACGGTTGACAGAAAACAACAAGATAATGTTGGGGAAAAAATATAGACTCAAAGCAAACAAAACATGACACATCTGTCACATGAACAACTAAGGCAGCCACACCTATGCCAAATAACAGGTGTGGATACGATATGATGAAAGAATATTAACAACAGACAATAGAGTTAGAGAACCGTTTCAGAAGAACAGAACCGCATCAACTGTCAGATCTGAAAGTACGACAGTTGTCCTGTATACTCAGCGATGAATGTCCCCACTAATAGACAGTAAAACTACACCGCCAATAGTAATTTGAAATTAAAATGTACACTTTAAACATTTTTTTATGCATTTAAACAAATAGTTCTCTTCGTTAGTCTTAGTGTTATTCTACTGTATATAATCGACTAGGCACACGTATTAACAAAAACAACGTTTCATTGACATTTTACGATGTATAACTTTAATTAAACAGTAGAAAATTGACGCTGCAAATAACCTGGATATTAATTTATAACAATACATAATACGGGTTGCCAACCCAGGGATCACGATCACATGTTGCTGGTATATGGTATTCTCCTTCAAGGAAACGTCGCATTATGACCGGAGGGGGGATATCTTGTTGATGATGCACTTTTACGATGCACTCATATCTCACGTCTTACTTATGACAGTACTTATGACAGTACTTATGACAGTACTTATGACAGTACTTATGACAGTATTTATGACAGTACTTATGACAGTACTTATGACAGTACTTATGACAGTACTTATGACAGTACTTATGACATTGATGAATGAACTGCTACTAGAACATACTCCAACGTGAAAACCATCACATGTGTATTATTTACATATATAAGTAACTTTATTACTGATTTATCAGTCCACAACATCTACACTCTGGGTACAACATCACGCAATATAATCATCACGTTCAATAATAAATAAAAACTTCAATTCCGCAAGACAATCTTGAATCTTTAATTTCAGCAAGATAACCTTCGGGTTCTGTAAGAAACCTTCCAGTTCAGCAAAGAAACCTTCTAGTTCAGCAAACAATGAAAACTTCACGTTCAGAAATGATATAACTTCAATTCCGCAAGACAATCTTGAATCTTCAATTTCAACAAGATAATCCTTTAGTTCAGCAACGAATCTCCCAGCTCAGCAATCAATATAAACCTTACGCTCAGCAACGATGTAAACTTCAAGTCCCTTCTTAACATGTGGACCGATTGGATTCAGAATCTTGTCCACCTAATTGTAATAAACTTCTCAACTGCACAACTATGTCTAGTGTTACACCGGGGAACTTCTAGACTTCTGACTTCTCTCAGTCTCGAAGTCTGCTGGTCTCCGTCTTGCAGTGGGCTCCCTCTCACTGCTGAGATCAGCAACTCCAAACAACCAAACTCTCCGAAAACTGAAGTGGAACTCCCTGAAAAACTAGAGAACAGCCCTTTTTCTAGCTCAATACGTCACTGCCCCGTTTTGTGTGTCGAAGCATTTCATTGGTCTTATCGAGATATTCTTCCTACACAGGACAACAACTATTTTGTCTTCTGTCAATCTTACTTTTAAGACGTCCCCTTCTCTATGTTAAATCCTATCACAGAGGTTTCCCCAAAAATCTGTTCCTAAGTCAAATTCACTCCTACAATGTATCCGTGTATTTCCCATTCCACAAAACGACTAGCAACACTAATTTTCATTTTAATTAATTCTTCACCTTACTAAATTATGGTGACTTGTATTTCAACATTCCTGCAAACTCTGCCATCATGATATAATATCTAATGGATTCTCAGTCGTGTTAATTTATGCGTTCCCATCAGATAGTCGAATCTGTATTTAACTCTCTCCTCCTAGTGTTTCCCGGGTCTGTCAGTTTTCTTGATTGAATTCTTGATGTATGTAAACGTTATGTGGGGAAACGTTTTGCTTAAGCATCTTAATCCTTTGTTTTAACTCTCTACCTCGCCCAGGTGTCGCCCGATTTCGATGTTTTAATGAATTCCGGGCCACCTATATCTATCGTTCAAAATTGACCTGTCATTTTCTCGATGAAACCCTAAATGTATGTGAAATTCTCTACCTGAAATGTGTACTTTTGACTGTTCAGCAAACTCTCACATGGCTTATGTTTCAAGACACTCCCAGAGAGGTAAGGAATTCCGTAATGAGATCACTGATTTAATTAACTCCTACCTCCAGTACTTTCTCAGTCCGCAGGAGCGTAGTGTGATCAAGGGTAGGTTTCTTCTAGAGCAGGAGAGTAGTTTTTATAGAAGGTGGGAGAGGATAGTAGATCCCCTAGATCACACTATAACAGCATACTTACATTGTATGACTATTATTATTATTATTATTATTATTATTATTATTATTATTATTATTGCTACTCTCTAATTATAAACACATTGAAGATTTCAGAGTGTTGGTTACTAAACACAATAACAAAAAAGAAAACTACGCCTGTTTGGTCATATAAAGAGACACAGCTGCTTAGAAAGACAAATAATGGCGGGAAGAGTACCTGGGTCGAGGAGAAAGGGCAAGTCAAGAAGACGATGGACTTACGACATTAAAGATAACATGAATACATCGCTAGAAAATGCAAGTCGTATCGCCCAAGACAGAGAGGGGTTCAGATAGTTCATTGGGAAGACAACATTCTGAAAGGAATATGTCACATGACACTCTCTAATAACTGACTGACAATTTTTTATATGAGAAGTGTATGCGGTCTTCTAGTCAGTATTCTGTTTGTGTGTACATTTCGAAATGTTACTCATCTACCACTCTAAGAGACACGAGTAAGTCTGGTCACCAGTAAAGCAGAGAAGAACTAGGAACTTGTCTATGGTTAATTAGTCGAAAAAGGATCATCATAATCAATGCACTCCAGATCCGGACAAGTACATAGGTGCACCGATCCGGACAAGTACATAGGTGCACCGATCTCAAATTTAGTATATCTTTCAAAATGTGATAACTGACTGTTCCGGTCATGTGTTGGAATCTCACAGAATCAGTAAGAAAACATACACTCGTAGCACTCTGGGTCTCCAGCCATATAACTGCCTTCGTCACAACAGCAGCCCATCGCTGTTTACCCCTTGCAGTTCTTATGATTGCATAATGTGCATGCTCATTGAAACACAAGCATCTGTCAAGCGACATTTTCAGGTATATTAAAGTTAATAATCTCTGATCTATCTCACGACATAGATTGTTAGGAAGCCTTAGTGCATGGTCCAAGTGGTTATTCAGAGATAAAGAAATATCATAACTGTTTTCTTTGGTTTCAACAGAGCTCCAGAGGCATTATGCTACAGTCCAATGCATTTAACTTTGTAGGTTCTAAACAATGTGTATTCTTTCTAAGTCGTTACACCAAAATGTCATCTTGATATGAGAGAGTTTTTTTTTCATTTCCAAACATCTGTTCACCTGTAACCTTCGTAGTGTATATATTAAAGAGTACATGGAGAAAGGTGAACGCCGCAGACGGCCTGTGTGTCTTGTTGTCAGATCAGATGTATATCTGCTACACCTCAATGCCACCTTCCTCTGACACAAGTCTAAAGACATCCATTTGACAAGATAATGATTTGTGTTAAGTTGTAACAACCGATCCAGCAGGAGATGCAAAGGGAACCCGCTGTAAACATCCTTCAAAGCAATCTTTACCGCGTACGTCTCCTTATATGCATGGAAACTCCGCATACATATAAAAAACATTAACACATCATGAACAAAGACAGCATAATTACACTATATCTCTTTGTTTGGGCAATATTCTCCAAGTGTGGCCGGAAGAAGATTCAACTGTTCATGCAAACATGTCATGTTTTTGCGATGATCATTTCCACAAATTTATCAACGGTTTCTGCATTTTCATTATTATATATCCATGCAAATTAGTTTCATCCTAACCAGGAAATAAAAAGAGGAGTGAGGCAAGGATGGATATATTTTATCACCAAGTCTATTATATATCTAGACAGATAATATCTTTAATTAGACATATAGAAGGAATGTCAAGACTCAAGATCAGCGGGAAAGTAATAAATAACCTATGCAGATTGCACTGTTCTTTTAGCAGAAAGTGAACATGAACTAACAAAGACTAATAGATCAAATCGATAAATCAAATAAAGAATATGGACTCGATATACACATCCAAAAAAGAAAGACCATGATTATCAGCAAAGTCACCTGAGAACAGGTGGTAAACATAAAAATACATGGAAACTGCAACATGTACAACATTATCAATATCTCGGACACATACTCACAAATGATGGCAGATGTGAAACATAGTTAAAAGGAGAATAGGAATAGCTGAAAGTACTTTCAATGACATGAGGAAAACATTAACATCTAAATAAATCACAAATACGCTAAAAATGAGTTATAACATGTTATATCTATTTCATAATAAAGTATGGCTCAGAAACATGCATGGGCAATAAATAAACAATTAGAAAACAGAATTGATGCCTTTGAGATGTGGATATATACAAGAATAGGGAGAACATCATGGGGCGAGAAGAAAACAAAGAGGTTATAACAACACTTAGTATGGAGAAATAATTATTAAAGGAAATAAAGATCAAGTAAATAAAATATTTTGGACACATTAAAAGACTTGACACTTTGTGAAGACCTTACTTGAGGGTAAAGTCGAAGGGAGGCGAGCAAGAGGTAGGCAGAGATACAAGTGGGGGAGTCATATCACAAGATGGACAGATTACAGTCTAGTAGAGTGCACCATCAAAACAAGAGGCAGGGAATATTAGAGGTCTGTTGCAGCCAACCTTCGTTGCAGAGACGGCATTTGATGATGCAGCAATTGACAATAAAAATACAACCCGACAATAAACAAATAATGGCCGTGTGATTAGAACTCCGTTCTCAGACCCGTGAGGTACCGGTTTCAATCCACGGTTAATACAGGATTTTTTTTCTTTCGGAGGTACAATCAAAATTCTTTCTGTACATATCGCGGCATCTGCTATGACACAGCGGCGTTTATTTCCACAGCCCATAGAAAGCCACCCTGCACTCCTTCACATGAAAACATACAGTAGCGAAATAATAACCAAATATCATTAACCTTAAATTACACAGTATAGTAGTATATTGTTCACAATAAAGCCAGTTCGTATCATGTATCTCAGTTATTTTTGTGTTCGCAATTTTAACTGTTATTTTTCTTTAAAACCAGATGATTTTTTTCCATAGACACGTACAATTTAAAAAATGATGCATGATTATTTTGATATTCTGTGTATATTCAAAAGTTTAATAAGTAAAATTACTAAAAATTTCGTGTAAAAAAATGGTGTGTAATAAATAAATTGCGATATTTTTACAAAGTACTCGTATATCAAGTTACATATTCTTTCCAGAACGTTGTATTATGGTGGATACCCTGATCGCCTCTCTTTTCCTGGCAAGCAGGCCCGCATTGGCCAGAGACGTGTGCATACATTCTTCGATGTCGCTGGTCCATCATCTTCTTGGTCTTCTTCTTCTTTCTTTGCCTACCACTCTACCCTCTAGAATCAGCCTTTAAATACCAAAAAGTGTCCAAAAAAATCCCCTAAAGTGCCCATAATACTGTAGCTTCCTTTTTATGGTGGTATTTAGAAGCCATCTTACAAGGTATATTTGTCTTAATTAGCTTCACTTTAATTATTTTTCTAAAATGAAATATTCAATATTAACACCTCTTTTGTTTATTTCAATTTTGTAAACATAAACTCAGTTCCCTACAAAAACACATTATACAGAAAAAAGAACCACAAAAAAAAGAAACATTAATATACAAATATTCAATCACTTTTATATATTATATATACCTGAACCTAATACACATACAACATAAAGTAAACATATGTTTAACATGGTAAACTTTAGATAGTAAAATATAGAGTTAACATACCGTTGAAGCTCTTGTGTAGTATCAGTATTCTCTAGAAACAAAGTATCGTCGCCTTTTTTGTCTGTCATTTTCCTTTTTATTGATTCTTGTTTCAAGAAATTATAAAACTGAAAACATGATCAATTCTAAATAAACATAGTAAAACACAGTGGTAAAAACATAGTAAAACACAGCAGTAAGACAGTAAAACACAGCAGTAAGACAGTAAAACACAGCAGTAAGACAGTAAAATACAGCAGTAAGACACAGTAAAACACAGCAGTAGACAGTAAAACACAGTGATAAAACATAGTAAAACACAGTGATAAAACATAGTAAAGTACAGTGGTAAAAACATAGTAAAACACAGCAGTAAGACAGTAAAATACGGCAGTAAGACAGTAAAACACAGCAGTAAGACAGTAAAATACGGCAGTAAGACAGTAAAACACAGCAGTAAGACAGTAAAATACGGCAGTAAGACAGTAAAACACAGCAGTAAGACAGTAAAACACAGTGATAAAACATAGTAATACACAGTGATAAAGACAAATTCTGACACTAAAATGAGACGATACAGAAAGGGTTGATAACACCATGGACAACGGAAAAGACGAATCATGAAATGATACAGACATTAAACTTTGAATTCGGTTAGTTCCTATACAACGTCATAACAAGAACACGGAGGTTTTTAAACGCATCGATGACTAAAAAGTAATGGGTTCACATCCTGTCACTTGCAATTGTGAAGAAAGCAATGACAAACTAATTAATGTATTCATGTTGCCTGAAAATCACTAATTTGTTTATGGTTGCTGGTAACAGTGGTAAGAACCATCCAGCACGACAATGGATAAGAGTGTTGCCGGGGCCCGAAAGGAGAGCAAAGAATAGCAATACTGTTTACTTTCCACGCATGTCGTAAAAGGCGACTAAGGAGGTTATGGGATGGTGTTGGCTGTCCCATCCCATATAGGGTCAGTGACACAATTCCATGCTGAAATCGGATGTGTCAGGCCAAAATGCGCAGATATCGCAGCAATGCTGTAAACCATGACACAACGCATTCCGTTCTCTGGACTACATCCTGCTAATCTGCAGGAGTTTGAGAACGAACACAGAAGAAGAAGAATAGTTATAATAATAACAACATCAAAAACAAAAACTACGTAAATAACAACATAAAAACAGCTACAACAACATCAATAGCAACGGTACCAATAAAAACAGCAAAAACAGCAAAAACATAAACGACACCATCATCAATAACAGTAACAAGATCAATAATAATAATAACATCAACAATATCATCAACAACATCATCAATATCAACAACAGCAATGATAACAACAACAACGAACATATTGTTGAGTAACACACAAAGTTAGTGTATATTATTATCACCATCATCACTGACTCTTCTCTCTTCAGTTACACCTGGTCAATTGACAATACGGTCCTCTCAACTCATTGAGTCTCATTCATTAAAAGTTACGAATGTTGAGTTTTCTACTCGTTTTCATTGGCTGTTGACACAAAGTATACACAGAGATCAAATAGAAACCACGGGCATATTCTAATGCGTCACTTTAGAATGATTATTCTCAACAAGTTCAAAGGACTGTATAATTGATGAGAGACGCGGCTGTACACGAACATTCTTTTAGAGATCATTTGTGGACATACAGGGTTGCCAATGTGGTATACATTTTAGCTAGTAAAATGTCTACATGCTAACTTCATACTAACATACTATGGGCACATACTAACCACACTCCGAACTTTTAATACTTTTAATATTTAACCAATAATAGAAAAATATGACCAAACATAAATGCAATTGCCAATGACGCTCATTGCAGCAGATAAGCTCTCTATAGTGGGGTAGGGGAGGGGAGGGATTTATCTGTATAAAAAAACAAAAAATAAAAAAAGTCGTTCATGGGTTTTCGTGAGTAAAGTCTCCTTTTTATGATAAAAATGTGATGACCTTATAACCTTTGTGTGAAAATACGCCCGGGAGAGGGTGGAAGGAAATTGTTGACCCTCTTTTTGACCGATTTCTCGTGCTAAAAGTCATGTTATGATTTTCTAACATAGGGGGGGGGGAGAGGGGAGCCATTCTATGGGCCCGGTGACACATAAAAATAGCTAAAACAGCCAAATTATGGTAACCCTGGTGACACCTATGGTTTTGATGTTGTAGTGTAAGTTAGAACATTATATATTACAGACCTGGTGTACATACAAGTATTTGGTTCAAGCAGTAAATTACACTTCAAATAATGTCCATAAACATACATAAAAATGTAGAGGTTTAAATATCCATGAAATTATATTTGACTATACTCATTTCAACAGAATACCGCTATTTATTCTTAAGTTATCACACACCGCAGGTAACATGATAGTTGACACAATAATCACCAGAAAATTTCAGAAAATTGCCTTTTTAATTCATGATATGCGGCTCGGTTTCGAACTTACAACCATGTCAACCCAAAGCGAAAATGTTGGTCTTTTCACTAATGATAAAACTTTATCATATCTTAAAACTAACATAACACAAACCTTAACAGATACGAGTTGTCACATCCTAAAACTTGAATAATACACACCTTAACAGATACGAGTTGTCACATCCTAAAACTTGAATAATACACACCTTAACAGATACGAGTTGTCACATCTTAAAACTTGAAGATTACACACCTTAACAGATACGAGTTGTTACATCTTAAAACTAGAATAATACACACCTTAACAGATACAAGTTGTCACAAAACATATCAAAAGTACTTCTAATGTCCGTAAGGGCGCTGTCTTTAAATTATTTTTTTAGCCCATAGGGACTTGACTGGTACGTTTATATTTACATAAATAACACAGATCTCTCTCTGTTCCTGTTACATGCATTGTAACATCTCTGTTTCAAAAATATGTTTACGTAACTTAGGGTTTCGCTTTAACTCATAAACTATTCTTCCCGACTATAATTGTTGGAAGGTAGTAAACTCGCTTTAACCATCTGGAATGTGTAAATACATTTTCTCATGGCAATGGTAATTTTGTAAAGGATATATTTGTGAACCATCTGTTACAACATAACATGTTATAGAAATGAAAGAAGTAATGTAATCGATAACAGAAGGTATCACAACTTTACTCGATAGCAGTACAAACTATCACACCTAGAGTTGACAGTAGAGCTATCAAAACTAGAATTGACAGTACGAGCTATCACAACTAGACTTGGCAGGACGAGCTATCACAACTAGAATTGACAGTACGAGCTATCACAACCAGACTTGGCAGGACGAGCTATCACAACTAGACTTGGCAGGACGAGCTATCACAACTAGAATTGACAGTACGAGCTATCACAACTAGACTTGGCAGGACGAGCTATCACAACTAGAATTGACAGTACGAGCTATCAAAACTAGACTTGGCAGGACGAGCTATCACAACTAGACTTGGCAGGACGAGCTATCACAACTAGACTTGGCAGGACGAGCTATCACAACTAGACTTGGCAGGACGAGCTATCACAACTAAAGTACACAGTACAAACTATCACAACCAGAGTAGACAGTACGAGGTAGCATACCAAGTATATGTGATTTTTGTGACCTAATGTGTGATGTGTTGTGGCGTAATGTGTTCTGTGTTGTGACGTAATGTGTGTTGTGCTGTCACGTATGTTCAGTAATTTACCAAGTAGAAGTGCTGATATAAAATATAATCTGACCACTTTTCTCCAAACATGCTTACACCAATTAATTAAGGCTCCCGCCATTGGCAGTGACTATAAAGCAGCTACCAGAACACACGATTACGTTTGTAATCGATCGACTGTTCCAAATAGAAATGGTGTTATGTACCACAAGCGACATTGAGTGTTCGTTTGTGTACGCTTGCAAAGGACACTTTTCTGTAGTGTCCTTTGATTGTATACCCAATGTAAAATAGGAACGGAGGTACATCTATAAAGTACTACACATCAAATTTTGTCAATGTTTTGAGAAAGTTATCTTTATTATATAAATGATACAAGCTGAATATTTGGTAAAATATTATTTCACTGCTAGGAAAAAGTAGTCACTGATAAACTACACTGAACCTATGAGATACATTTTCAAGAGCTGAAAAAGTGTAGCTTCGAGGAGTGAATTTATTGCACTAGGGTTTCGCTTTATCTGCTATCCCACTCTCAACATACAGATAGCTCTGGCCGTGACAATCCAAAAATGTAATACATATGGGGGTATTTGGAAAACATACTTTTAAAGTGATTCATTAGACATTTTCCATGATTTTCATTGGCTGTCGAGACAAATTATATACTGAAGTGACGATTCTGTATGCAATGCTTAGAGACGAAGCCTCACAGGCGGTAATGTCTTAACTGTAAATATTAAGATAAGTGAGAATTCCACAAGATGAAACCGTGACAGTCCCACTTTGGATTGATGTTGCATGAAATCATTTATTTTATGGAAAATTATGAGCAATTTGATTTTTATAGAAATATAATAGTAATCATGGAGGGACCAAACCCGAAATAAAGGACTGACGAAAACGGATGTGCTGCACCTCGGAAGTCCATACCACAGAGTGGCCATTGGTTGGAGTGCCAACCAAGGTGCAAATAAAACAGTTTTACTGTGGAACCTGCAGCACAACGTAATTCACGCTCCCTGTCGTAAATCACGCGATATATTAGTTGTGGTTATATGGTTATATTCGTTGTGGTTATATTTACAGGTTTGACATGTCGTGTGAACACAGCACCAGTGGACTGCCTGGGACGTGTTCTGGCTCCACACTCGACTGACAGCCTTTTAGGCAGCCATAAAGTAGGTGATATTGTGCTGAGACTATCTCAAAAAGCATAACGGTCTTGTCAACCTAAACACGTAAAGTCTGATATTCGGCGAATTTACGCGTACGAGGTACGATGGTTTATCGGCCCACCGGGTAATGCAGGCGAACGCCAGCAACACGGTGTGGACCGCATCGGGCATGGTGAGACACGTAGAAAACCATGGTCATCCACTGCATCGTACTTCACTTCCAGTCGTCTCGATTCGTCTTGCCACTGGTTTCAAATGAAGTTCGACAAGAGAGTGAGGGCGACGATTCGCACAACTCTTCCTCACTTTAATCAAAATCCCCAGTGCAAGTCATTTTCACATTCACGAAAATACTTCTCTATGGTGAGCTAGAGAAGGGTATACGATCTCAAGGTGGCCAAAGGAAGCGCTACAAGGACTCCTTAAAGGACTCACTGAAAGCCTTTGAAATAGACCACGATACATGGGAAGAACTTGCACAAAATAGATCTACATGGCGTTCTAAAATAAAAAAGAGCGCATCATCTTGTGAAAAGAAGAGAAATGCAGCAGCTCAACAGCGGAGAGCAGATATAAAGTCACGGATAGACCAAGATCTGTCTAAAGTCGTTATTCCATGTCCAAACTGTCCAAGGACATTTACAGCTCGAATAGGGCTCATTAGCCATATACGAACTCATAACCAAGGACATAACTAAAATTTAATTTTCAAAAGTGTATGTAACAAATGGTCATCATCACTTGTGATGGACGAACAACACACAGAACACAGATATTCGTTGTGGTTATATGAGAGCGAACGCTGAAGAAGAAGATGAAGAGGTAATAATGAAAACACCATACAAAGTAGCAACTAGTGCGGTTATATGATAACGTTAATATTGGGAACTGTGGAGCCTTTTTTAGAAAAGTTGCCGCAAGAGTTAGACAATAATGCATATTATCACCAGTGTTGTTTAATATATTTTTGGAACACATTTTGCAAGAGACAGTACAGAACCATCAAACTGCAATTTAAAATGGTGGCATCCCTCTGTGTAACTTGCGGTTTACAAATGACATTGATCTTATGTCTGGCGGTGAGAAAGACTTTCAAGAACTTACTTCCAAACTTGCACAAATTTACAAATTATATGGTATAGAAATGAACGTCGAAAAATATAAAATAATGGCAAACAAAGATGACAATGCGAATTGTTTTAACATCTGGCTAAATGGATAGAAACGAGAGCAAGTTGATACATATAAATAATTAAGATCGCTTTGAGCAGCCATAGAAGCACTAACAAAGAAATATATATTATATTTGAAATAGATTCGGCTGCAAAGTTCAGATATGGCAAAGCAAAATAAGTACAGTAGTGAATATAAATCTATATTCATTCATTAATTCATTTTGCGCTGAAGTTAGCGCATAGGCAGATGTCAGATCTCTCAAATTCTGTCTGTTCAAAGCTATTCTGTGCAGTTATAAATGTGATAAAACCATTCTATATAAACTCAAAATGCTGAACAGAAAAAGGCAATTCAGAATGGTTCCCTGTGATTACTGGTGTTAAATGTTAAATAGGCTGCACTATGTCACCATAAATCTATATAGGTCTGCAATATTACCTATTATTTTGTACGGATGTGATAGTTGAACAATTACAGCGGAGATTGAGAAGATAATTCATAATTTTGAAGACAAAATAATTTTGAATCAATTATACGGAACATAACACCAAGACACACGCGAGAAACTCGTGCAGCTCAACAAGAACATCTCATGGAAGTAGTGAAACATCGCAAACTTGAGTGATTTGGTCATGTGATGAGATATGCTTTCTAAAACTACATTACAGGGACAGTTAAGAAGAATAGAAGGTCAGAGATAAATATGGATTGATAATATTAAATACTGGACAGGCTTAAGATTCCCCACACTTAAATAAAGAAATTATAGCAGAGCGGCGTGGCGAAAATGTTTGTGCTGAAGTTTCTAGATTGCACCTCTACAACCCTTAACTGTTATGGGAATGATGATGTTAGTTGCTCTGGTAGACCGTGCTGAAATCGTATGATCTTCCGCATTTCTAGGGTGTCCAAAACAAATCAACAAAATATTGGAAGGTGATATCACACCTAAGCTGTAGACCATGACACAATGCATTCCGCTTTCTGGACTACATCCATTTAACTATTTGATTCTTTGAATATACAGTAACATTATAACAGTAATATCGTATTTGGCAAATCGAATGATAAAATCAGAGAAGAGACACATCGAAATGTCATCACAGATGTTATCAGAAAACGCCGTTGGTCCTACATCGGGCATATTCTAAGCGCAGACATCCACAGAATACACCACCAATCTCTTAAATGGATTCCTAAAGGCAAAAGAGCAATGGGTTGGACAAAAAAAACCACTCAGAAGAACAATACTTTGAGAAAGTAAAACAATCAATATTCATACTATTCAAGAACTGCACAGAATAGTATTGAACAGACAGAATTGGAGAGATCTGACCTCTGCCCTATGCGCTAACCTCAGCGTAAAAGGAAAATGAATGAATGAATGAATGAATAGTATTTAACGATTTCCACGTAGCGTTTTATCCATTCTATATGAATAATGCGCTGCTCTGTCATTGTAATCAATATGTATTCATTACGGAGACTTCTTGCGTACTACTCTTGATAGACGTCATGACATCTACACATTTAGGGACATCAACATTGACCGCCCCTCATATGCATCTAATAATGGCGGTGTAGCGCAGTGGTTAGTGCACTGTCTTCGCATATGAGTGGTACTGTGAGTGCGTTCATTTCCAAGTTTAGGCGGTATTTATGTTTTTAGATCGAAACTGTTCTCGGGTTGACCCAGCTTTCATTGGGTACGGAATTAATCCGGGAAATAAATACTGCATATGAGAGAAGATGGCTACCACCCTGACAAAGAAGAGCCACTGAAATGTTATGGGTGATTACTCTCAATACATCTGCAAGTCGGCTGATCAAGCCATCATGCCTTGCGTCATTATGTGTTGACAGTGCCGTTGTCTGTGTTAGCGTTACGGTGTTATAGCTTGTCTTGTTGCAGTCAATTGTTATTCCATTTGCAGTCTTCACGTCCACGGATATGATCTCTATCAGCGTGGACCACGAATACAGCCCGAGCTGTTCTATGGTGCACGACGAGTAGGTACTTTTATAGTTTTGTTTATCTGCTAACCCTGGGTCCGCCAAATAATATGCATCGAGTCACGTAGTACACACGCATGGTGATAGACGTATGGTTCCATCCAGTTTTGTGCATGTGTTATAGCCTACTCCACCATTGTTAACCTGCATATTGTTCCAGTAAAGGCCTTACTGGCTTCATGTACTGGTTCTTCTATCTGTAAAATTATGTCAAATATTCTTCCTAAATATTTATCAGCAAACGTTCGTAAAACTACATTATTTCTTTCATATTTTTAAAATTTATATAGATGGAAACAATTTAATTGCTGTATACAAAACATTATAATTGAAATGACCTTTGTCAACCACTGTTCACCACGTCAACAACTGTTCATCTCGTAAAGCACTGCCAAACATTTTCAGGACTACCTAGAAGAATTATTGACATTCTTTACATACGTATCAATTTATTTAAATATTAAAATCAGAACAATTCAGTTCCTGGTCGTTTCTTTAGCTTCGTTGTTCTCATTAACATATTATCTGGCAGTGGCCTCTCTTTCGATTCTGACAGTGTCAGTAGCGATATGAATATGATGATCTGAAAGCCAGCAAGAAGAAAGAATGACCCAAACATTGGAACATTTTCTTTCGGAATCATAAAAGGAGCAATGACTGTCCCAATTCTTGCAAGCACATTACAATAGGCATATGTC
>CM067309.1:21079045-21124045 GCA_034231615.1 Meghimatium bilineatum
TCCGCTGGCGTAAGCGGTCATGGCTCTCCACAGCTCTTTGTCTACATTATTATGTATCAAGAGATGAATCAAGAACATAAACAACCAGAGATTACAGAAAAAAACATTCACATACCTTTCATGTTGAGATCCATTGTCAGTATTATCTAACATCGCTGTTGTGTTTTCTTCTTTCTCCATCAGTTTATTCTCCATTCCTTCGCTTCTATTTTGAAGAAATGACAACAAGCAGTGACGCACAGCGTTCGACTGCCGTTAAGGTTTTTCTCGGCTGAAAGATTACAGAAATCCACCGTGTACAGGGTATGACGCAAACAAGGGTGCGAGGTCTTTATCCAACAGCACAGTTCCTACTTAGACTGTACTTCAAGAGAATCTTGGAGACTTCCTAAACTCCAAGTGTGAATAAGACGTTACTGCCGGGATTCAAACACGTGTCCCCGCTAACACGAATGAAATAGCTTGACCACTTCAACACGGGGCATAGTTATCTTATATTGAATCTAAAATAGAACCCATGTAGTAAGGTAGATCTTGTGTGAACAAGGATCAAACACATCCAGTTGACAAATTCACTAAACACAATGAATGCTAAACAGTTTTCACAATCTGTCTTCAATGTATCCACTGAAGAGCGCCTCCGTCAAATTACCAATCGTCTAGATAGTAAAGACAAAATATGGTGTTCCGTCCATCATAAACGATGATGACCATTTGTTACATCCACTTTTGAAATAAAGTTAGATTTATGAAATAGTCTTTAAGTTCGTAGATGACAAGTATATCCTATTCTAGCCGCAAATATCCGTAGAAAACTCGGGCAATGGATGACCACTGTAGATCGTATTTATTTACCCGTGACTTTCTAGCTACTCTCCGCTGTTGAGCCGAATAATTTCTTCTCTTTTATTATGTAAAATATGGTATCCAGGAGTCGGTAAAAACTAAAGCTCACACATGAACACATATATATATATATATATGCTACGTCGCAGAATGTCAAATTGAACCTTTGAGGACATTGCATTTTTAAAAAATGAAATGTATACAGAAACGAGACACCACGCTCACTCTTATATATACACATTCAAAACAACCCCACAAACACGCATATATAAATGTCTAATATTCACACCAAAATACTTTCTCACACGACACTTATAATCATCATCTGTTTGTTAGTGAGATTATTGGACATTTCAATAATCCTGGCTGGTATGAAATGTTTATGGGCAAAAAATACGAATATGTCAGATATGCATGGGGTAACTAACATCTGGCACAAGTCACGAATATTATACATGTATTTATATTATATAGACGTGATAATATGTGGTACAGAGAAGTATTATATGCAAGATGTTATAGGCCTATGCTGTAATTATGAAAGGCAATTATATTTTTACTATAACAATTAAACACTCTAAGTTTCTATGATTACTCATATCTGTCTGCAACATAACTCATTCATTTTCCTTTTGCACTGAAGTTAGCGCATAGGGCAGAGGTCAGATCTCTCCAATTCTGTCTGTTCAAAGCTATTCTGTGCAGTTCTTTAATATTATGAATATTGATTGTTTTACGTTCTCTAAGTTTCGTCTTCTGAGTGTTTATTTTGGTCTACCCCTACCTCTTTTGCCTGTAGGTATCCATTCAAGAGATTGGTGGTGTATTCTATTGATGTCTGCGCGTAGGACATGCTCGATGTAGGACCAACGGCTCCTTCTGATAACATCTGTGATGACATTTCGATGTGTCTCTTCTCTGGTTCTATAATTCGATTTGAATTCACTCCAATGGGTTTTAGTTATCCTACGAAAACATTTGTTCTCGAAACTCAGTAATTTATTTTCTGAAGATAAAGAACTTTCCAGCTATCACATCCATATGATAGCACCGGAATAACGCAGGAATTAAACAAGCGCATTTTCGTGCGTGTGCTGATTGACTTTGACTTCCAGATATTAGACAGACTATTAAATGCACTTGATGCTAGTGCAATGCGAGTTGTAATTTCTGACATGACGTCACCGCCGAGTGTTAATTTGCTTCCTAGATAGGAGAATTTGTATATCTTTTCAAGTTGTTGTCCATTTAAAGTAATTGCGTTAGGTGAATTGGTGAAGTCCGTAATTTTCATTTTGCGAATTGATTTGGAGACCTATTTGTCCTGCGATGAGTTTTAATCTATGTATTTGTTTGTACATCTTGATGGTTTTCACTCAATAATGAAAGATAGTCCAGGTTTTCTAATGTTGTTTGATTTATCTTTTTGATTCCTAAATTTGCGTTGGATGTGCTTTTTCTCATAGCCCAGTCAATTGCGATATTGAATAGTAGTGGTGACATAGGGCATCCTTGTTCAATACCAGTAATCACAGGGAACCATTCTGAATTTCCTTTTTCTGTTCTAACACAGCATTTTGAGTTAGTATAGAATGATTTATCACATTTATATATTTGTTTTGCAAAGCATATATTTTTAAATTTCCCCATAGCGATGGTTGTTGGATGCTGTCGAAGGCTTTTTGAAAATCGACAAAATTTATTATTACATCTAAATTCCAGATATTATTCAATTATTGTTTTAAGAGTGAATATATGGTCAAGGTAGGAACGACCTGGTCTAAAGCCTGACTGCTCTTCTCAAAGTCGTTTTTCTAAGGATGAATTTACTGTTGCAAGCATCATATTATAAAGAATTTTATCAGGTACAGAAAGCAGTGTGATTCCCCTCCAGTTATCACAGTTTGGTCTCCTTATTTTGGTAGTTTGATAATGATACCATTTTTCCATTGTCGACGTGGGCATTAGTTTTTCCAAATCACATTGAAAATATCTAGTAAAAAGGAAAACGTATTATCATTTGCTGCTTTTATCAATTCACCTTTGATGCCATTGTGACCTGCTGCTTTATTGTTGACTACCATTTGCTGCAACATAATACCTACTGTTTAATGAGGAATCAAGCTTAAGCTTATTAATGACTGAATTGCATATTCTCCTACTTTTCTTTGGCATGTTTTTTTTGTGTGTGTCTATCATCAGGTATTGTTCTCGTAGCTTCCACAATTGCCGTTGAGTATAGGGGTTTGTGAAGGCGATATAGTATACGTTCCAGAGCCAGATGTGTTGTTCTGTTGAGGTGTAGTCATATTTACTCAGGATGGTCTTGATGTTGTCTATTCATCTTTTCCTCGGTCTGTCCTTGTCTCTGTATTCTGATTTCATCTTGTTATAAGTTCTAATGGCACGGTGATCATTCATTCTCATAAAATGCCCAGACCATGTTATCTGTTATTTCTATATATATATATATATATATATATATATATATATATATATATATATATATATATATATATATATATATATATATATATATATATATATATATTCGATGTATTACGTTATACCTATTATCTTCTTTCTGCTGTTATTGAACATTTTGCAAGTATGGTAACTGGAATAGCCTTGCTTAGATATTTTTTTCCGCAAGTCTGGATATTTCTCTTATACGTAGACTGGTCACTATGATTGTTAGGGCTGTACGGGATTCCAATTTTTGAAATTTGATTCAAATTCCGCCGGATTTGGCCGGATTTAAAAGTGAGATCCGGCCGGTGCCGGATTTACAAATAAAACAATTAAAGTTAAATAATGTACTGCATCACTCGACTTAGGTGAGTGGAGTCATTCGACTGTTAATTACTGCAGTTCATTACGATAGACATGACAATGATGACATATACTCACATTAAATCATTTAAATGTGAAATAATTATATTTACATTAGAATATGCAATAGTAAGTTCCATATGTTCAAGATGAAACATAATACATAAGCACATAATGCTAATTTAGTCATTTTAATTTTTGGTTTTCAGTATTTAGTTTTCACATTGTTTTCAGTTGGCAATTTGGCAGCTCAGTTACAACTCACAACAACAGTACATTGAACAGATTGAATTTATTGAAATACATTCATTCAGTACTTTCACTATTTCAGTCAGTCAGTTTTCGTTATGGCTGTGAAGTTGAACTCTCAGAGTCAGAGAAGGGACGAGTTGTATTTCAGGAAAATCAACGTCTCCGCATTTTGTTGTACAAGGCTCAAATGGTTAAAAAAAAGTGCAAGGCTACTTCGGTGGTTAGTGATGATGCCTCCTGCATTACTGAACAGCCTTTCCGAACGCACACTTGTAGGTGGTGGTGCAAGAAATTCCTGCGCCAGTCTAGCCATACTTGGAAATCTTTGCTTATTGGCATGCCACCATGAAACTGGATATGACCTTCGAGTTTGTAGTGACTTTGACAGGTACTGTGTTACCTCAGTGTTAATGTTGTTGCCTTTGACACTGGCAGAACGATCTGCGGTGGAATTTTCCTCGACATTTGTGTCAAAAGAGCTCCATATGCTGGACTCGTACTGTGTGGTAGTACTCACAGAAGTCAAAACACTAGTACTACTACGAATAGCTGATGGATCCTGTGCACTGACTGTGTTTCCTGAATCAATAATGGAGTTATCTGCTAAGAGCAGATGGGCTCGTGCATCACTTCTGCCACGTTCGGAAAAGAGGCATAGCTTGAATCGAGGATCCAGTAGTGTGGCATATGTGTAAATACTGTTAGATTCAATGTCCACAAATCTGCAGCTAACAGCTTTAAACATGGCTGCTTTCATAGTTGTGCTCCCGGCATCACTACCTTCTTTCTGGAGGAAAGCCACGAGTGTTTTCACTAATGGGATCATAACCGATATTGATGCATGAGCTGCACTTACTTCACGTGTGAGTTCTTCAAATGGTGCTAAAGTAGCTACCACATTCTGAGTGACTGCCCACTGCTGTACCGTTAGCTCAGTTACCGAATCAATTTCATCACAATACAGGCTGATGCTGCGCCGTTGTTCTAACAGACGTCGTAGCATATAGAACGTTGAGTTTCATCGTGTTGTCACGTCCTGGATAAGCTGATGTTGTGGTAGGTTTAATTCATTTTGAAGTTCATGCAAACGACTGGTTGCTGAAGAAGAGTGTTTGAAATGTCCTACCAATTTTCTTCCAGTACTGATGATGTCAGTAATATACTTTAGACTCAAAAGACCATCAGGCACACACAGCTGTAGTGTGTGTGCAAAACATCCAACACTTGAATAGCTGCCATCACAAAAGCATTTGGCAATGTTAAATGCATTGTCTCTCACGACAACATGGCACTTCTCACGTGCAATTGACCACTCATCCAGCATCATTTCAAAATGTTCAAGCAAGTTTGTGTACGTATGATGTTCATCGCATACAGTACAATGGAAGACTACACTGCGGTGAACAAAGGAGTCTGTTATCCAATGACCAGTGAGGCCCATAAATGACTGAGTGGTGTGTTCAGCTGTACACGTATCTGTTGTGAATGATATGTAATCAGTGTCAGATATCATTGCTGCAATTTGTAACTTTAGAAGTTTACACATGTCAGGAATGTTCAGCGAAGTACTTTCTTGAAGGAAATTCATACCTTTTCTCTATTGTAAGCATCAAAATACTCTCTGAAACCTGGTCGTTCAACTACTTTAAAAGGCTCCATATCTATGGCTATCATTCAAGCTATGGCAGCATGAATGCGTTTAGCATTGGGACTGTGATGTCCCAAATTTTGACACGGTCCCATGGCTGCATAATTGACTGCTGGGTACTGCTGCTTGCTTTGTGCAAACTCGATCCCAGATTCATCATATATGTGGTCGCCAATACAATGGCCTACAGTGATGCTTTCTTTTCCATCATTTCGTCATAGCTTTTCCTGTGCATCGATCGCAAATGGGTCTGCATTGATGATGTTGAGAAGTCTTTGGGGCGATCTGATCGTCCACGCGAGAACTGTTTGACACAAAACTTACATATTACTTTCACTGAATCATCGTCTTTAACCTTGAAGTAATACCCAAACGGCGCTGTATGATTTAGATTTTCATCCCATTTTATTTATCGGCAAAACCAAAGAAATTTCCGAAAATTCAAAATAATGAAGTTCCACAAACTTCTGAAGTAATGTACCATTAAAATTCAAAATGAATGTTTATTTCCTAAAATGTTTATTTACATCAGCGAGAAATAGTAAACTGGAAGTACTACTATGCTTGACCTCATGAAACATGTACAGAAAATTCACCTGACTAGGCAACACAAATCAGGCCTAAATCTGGCAAAATTGGACCGGAGCAGGAGCCGGAGCTGGATTTGTAAAAATGACCGGATTCCGGATTTACCGGAGCCGGAGCAGAAATCCGGTACACCCATAATTTTCTTCTTCTTTCGTTCACTTGAAACATGTCTATATCTGTAATTCTGTCTCCTTAATAAAACTCACTGTCTTTTGTAGTTCATACAGTGTCCCATTGAGCTTTGATTCCAGTGTTGTTTCCTCTGACCAGTATGTCTGCCTCAGCGTTTCATGCTCAGGACACTTTTGAAGTATATGTTTGGCACTCTGTGCTGCCTGTTCACATGCACACATGACCGTGTTGCCAATATTGAACTTTGTATACATGTGACTGCGGAGTCCGTTGTGTTATAACTTCTTCTGATCTGTTCATAATGTGATAGTCATCTTGTGTTGGTGTTTGTGGCTTTCTTATTGACTTGATCATCGGTTTTTTTCTGATGGTAGGTGATTGGTACATCTGGTTGGTCTTCGGCAGCACCTTCCTTAGCCAGTTGGTCTGCTTTTTCATTTCCTGGTATTCCACAGTGAGAGGGTATCCACTGCATGGTTACCCTATACTGGTACGACAATTCGCTAAGTAGTTTTTTCAAGTCTGTTAGTTTTCCGGACTAGAGAGCTTGAATCACTGACCTTGCATCTGTCAGGAATATCACAGGCTGTAGGCCAGAGTTGTTTAGCAGTTTTTTAGCTGCCACACTAGTTTGCCTGGATTTCTGCATCATAATTATTGCAGAATTTTCCTGTCGGTGTTCTGATTGTATCTCTAGGCTTGTGTGGATATTTTATATATACACCTGCACCTCCATTCCTCACAGCATTCTGTGCTGACCCATCTGTGTATAGTCTGACCCATATATCTTGTGGATATTCCTTATCCAGGAAACTGAGGGTGACTGTCTTTCGCTGCACACTGTTCTGTTCGTCCTCGCTTAGTATTCCTTTCACGTGGGTCTGAATGTATATTGACATTCCATGCCTTTCACTCCACGGAGTTTGTTCTGGTACAGACCTTAAGGGGCTGTAAACTTCAGGTAGGTGTGTAAGTTGTCTACGGAGTCATTTAGCTTGATGGATAAAACTGCTTCTTTTCAGTCGCCCCATTGCTAGATTTTGGAATCTTTCCTACAGTGGATGACTTGGCATACACTGAAACGTTTCTGCTTGAATTAGTACTTTTGTGTCTCTGCGTTCGCCAAGTGTTTGCATTCTTCCCATTTTCTACATCTCTGCTATGGGTGTTGATTTAATTGCTCCCAACATTATTCTAAGTGCCTGGTTTTGCACTATATCTAGATCTTGTAATGTGGTGTTTGATGCAGGACACCACGCAGCTGAACCATATTCCGGGTTTGGTCTTATGCCTTGCTGGTAAACTTTACTGAGTATATTCCCACTGGCTCCCCATGTGGTTCCACTTAGTTTTCTCAGGATAGCTAACTTCCTCCTGGATTTTGTTGTTGCTTTGTTTATGTGCTGCTTCCATGTCATCTTATCATCAAAAGTAACACCGAGGTATGTGGGTTGTTTGTTTTCTTTCAAGAGCTCTCCATCTATCTTGATATGACCAGCATTTTGTTTTGGTGAGAGGGTAAAGAGTGTAGTGCTGCATTTATCTGTGTAAATGCTGACACACGATCTATTTGCCCATAAGGTTAGGGCATCGATAGCTCTTTGTATTTGTTTAGTGGCCACTGTTGCATGTTCTTCCGTGCACCAGATCACCAGGTGATCAGCATACATTGCCACTTTGATCCCATGTGGTAGTTCAGCAACTAGGTCATTGATGTAAACCAAGAAAAGTGTGGGTGACAGGACTCCTCCCTGGGGGACTCCATGACGCAGTAGGACTTTCTTGCTTTTGCGACCATCTAATTGTACCCTGGCTCTTCTATAATGCAGGTATTCTTTTACCCATTTGTGCATTCTTGAGCTAACCCTGCAATTTCGCAATTTCTTTAGGAGCCCTTCTTTCCAGACCGTATCAACTGCTTTCCTGAGGACTATACATGCTGCTAGTACTAGTTTCTTATCCTGGAAGGCATCCTCAATTTCATGGGAGAGGTAGGTTGCCTGATCTTTAGTAGAGTAGCACTATCTGAAACCTGCTTGCTGTGATACCAGACGGTTTTCACTTTCAAGGTATCACTGCATCCTAAGATTGATAATGCGTTCCATTGTTTTGCATAGACAGCTTGTGAGGCTGTGTTGCCATCTTTTCCTGATCTGAGGAGTGGTATCATTATTGCTTCTCTCCACGCCTGTGGTACATTACCTGTGGACCAGTTTGTGTTAAAGATCTGCAGCAGCTTTGCTCTTTGCTACAATTCCCAGGTTTCTAATCATTTCATTGGACATGCCATCAGCTCCAGTGGACTTTTTCATTTTCAATTTGGATATTGCATGCTCCAGTTCTCTCATTGTGATTGGTGCCTCCATGACTTCAGGTATAGGTTCGCCTTGTCCAATGTTTTGCTGGTTCTCTCGAACCTCCTGTTGTTTGTCTGGGCTGACTTTGACGTTATTGTCTTCTGCAAAGGAATCTGCAAAGTAATCAGCTGCATGTTTAACTGTTAAAATTGTGCTATCTTTATAAAGTGTGATCCTGGTATTTCTCCCTGTACCTTCATCATTTAGTTGTTTTACAAGTTTCCATAATTTCCTAGTATCTCTTTCTAGGTTCAGCGACTCTGTTTTTTCTTTCCAGCTGCTCCGTCTGGCTTGTAACTTGGCTCTTTGAAATTTAGCCTTTGTTTGCTGATATTTGTTGTGATGTTCTTGGCTAGGTCTGTTCTCTGCCTGCTGTCTAGATGTTTCCATCTCATTTTGCAGCTTTTCCAGTTCATCATTTCAGTAGGGTTTGTAGTTTTTGCGTGCCCCCCTGGGTATGGTTTTACTTGCAGCATCTATTAAATTCACTCACTGCTCTATTGATGTCTTGTCCAAGTTCATGTCCTTAGCTAGAACACTGGTTAAATTCTAGTTCATTTTCCAGTCTGCCCTCTTATAGTTCCACCTAGTGAGCCTGCTGCTGTCCTTGGTAAATTCATTGTGGATTTCCAGAAATACTGTTCTGTGGACACTACCCCCAAGCTGCTTTCCAACGACACGTGTGATGTTCCATTCCAAGCCTGGTGAGTGGAATGCCAGGTCTGGTGTAGACGTGGTGTGCCATGCTCTCGAATAGAAGGTTGGTGAGTCTTCTGGCTGGTTAATAAGGATGAGATTATTTTCATCCTGCCAGCTCTCAAGTTCCTCACCTCTCTTGTCGATATGATCGTAGCCCCAGCTCTGAGAGTGGCTGTTGAAGTCACCACACACCATAAGTCTCTCTTTGTCTGGAATTGTGTCTAGTGCCAATGGTTTATCATTTGGGCAGTAGTAGTTCAGGAGATGGAATTCTGCACTGCCTGTTTTTAGGTGGAGCATCTGGTAATCTGCCCCTTCCAAATATACCTCCAGCTGACATGCGTTGATATTGTGTTTAACAAGTGTCAGAATTCCACCTTTTCGCCTGTCCTTTCTGTCAGACCGGTAGCACGGGTAGCCTCTGATTTTGAAGGCTATGTCGCTGCTGAGGTGTGTTTCTTGGATACAGCATATAATAACTTGTTCTTCACTGAGGACATTTTCAAGTTCCAATTTTTTGCTGTATCCATCTCTTTTACTGTTGACACCCTCAGCATTCCAGTGCATTATTTTTATTGGTCGTTTGTTTGTTTGGCCAGTAGCTCTATTCCCTTGCCTCCTGACTCCTCGGGGAAATTGAGAAGGACTTCCAGTAATTGAGGTTGGACCCTTTCGAGGTATAGGGCCCGGCACGGTCCCTGCCTGAACGTCCGCCACAGGGCAGGCACCATAACTATTTATAAATACAGACATGTTTCCATTGTGTTTTGTGTGTGGCATCCTGATTATCTGTGCGCCTTTTGGCTGGATGCCTCCGTCTTCAGTACTCTGCTTACTTGGGCCGGACTATGGTCCTGCTCGAGTGGGACTGCCCGACCAGTCTTAGTTTCCAGCCCCTAATGGCTGAACTAAGCTCCATCACCACCGCACGTTGCTGGCCTCGATGGGGACACCCTTACTGATTGTACTATGTGTGACTGAATATATAGACATATGATGTGTCTACTGAACGTTGTCCTCACCTAGACTATGTAAGTCTCTCGGTTCTGCTTAAGCTGTCCGTTCTATTCCAGCGTCATGTTTAGAATGTTTTCGATGTCCTGTGTCAATTGTAATCTTGGTCGTACCCATGTTCTGTATTCCTTGTATTCCGGGACGTTCCCCTACATGATTAATCTTTCTAAACCATTGTGTCCTTTTATATGTCCAAAATACGTTAGCTTGTGTTTTTTTACAGCTTTGAGCGAGAAACCATCTTTTTTGTTCGGATTTTTGCGGTCATCTGTATAAGTTCGTCTTTTGTCCATGATATTCTTATCATCATTGTATTACATTGTTATACTTTATATTCAGAAAGTAAGGACGGCGACGGAGAGTAGATGGCTGCCGCTCTCATTTAGCAGAGCCACTGAAATGTTAGATCACTAAAATCTTCTTATTCCTACATCATTAACAAATTAAAGTTGTTACATTTGCTTTATTACAATTAATTTTGAAGGCCGATATTTTCTTGCTCATTGCGGATGTGATTGCCCACGTCTCTCAACCATATGATTCCGATCGATAAATATAGAATAGCTAAAAAAGGTTTTTTTCCGGTTTGTTCCTTGTCATAAATTTTGTGTTGGCGATGTTTTCTGTAGGTGTATTGATACACTCTCTCTCTCTGATCTCTGCTGAGAAATTATTTGTTATGTTGATTGTTGAACCGGACATTCACAGTTGCTGACATTTTCTAGTTACTCTTTGTCAATAATGAATTTATGTGTTGGTATATTTCTGTTGATATGCATTACTTTTGCTTTTTTTTGCATTGAGGAAAAGAAATTGTGTGTACCTGGCTATGATGTTTGACTAACATAATGAATGAAAATCAAGTGAATATGCAAATGATTTATATTAGAATTTAGTCCGCGTACAGCACCTCCTCCCACCACTGCCATAGCAAATCAAAACATACGTTTTAGTACCAGGAATGTATTTTATTAATGTGTAAACGCCGCCCTCTTTTCCTTTAATGATGTTTCACGAAAATGTTAACACATTTCTAAACAAAACAGAGAGGAAATTAGACATGAAAACATACGAATGAACCTATTTTTTTTTCTGGTAAAAATCATTTCTTACTGATAACGTATCTAAGGTCCTGTTTAGAAGGCTGAAATTCTCATTAACAAATAGGTCTTATATTGGAGACGTTCATATCCTGTCACTCTGACTTTCTATTTTGACGTTTGTATGCGACGGATTTTGAAAATTAAGCCAATCAGTTGGATGAATGAGCTGAAATGAATTACCCAGCACGTGTCAAATAATGTCCTACTGCACATCGACACACCAACTCAGTCGTTTTGAAACAGTGTTGCCATTGAGAACATGAACGAAGTGAGGAGAGCGTGCGGCTGACGACAGTGTGCAACTATCGTTCACTTGAGTGCAGTTGCCCTTACGTAAGTCATTACATCTTGCCACTATCACACTAATCTTCGCTTGCGAAGAAGGACCACCATTATGTTTAGCACCCACTCACGAAGGCGGACCACCATTATGATTAGCACCCACTCACGAAGGAGGACCACCATTATATTTAGCACCCACTCACGAAGGAGGACCACCGTTATGTTTAGCACCCACTCACGAAGGAGGACCACCATTATATTTAGTACCCACTCACGACGGAGGACCACCGTTACATTTCGCACCCACTCACGAAGGAGGACCACCGTTATGTTTAGCACCCACTCACGAAGGAGGACGGCCATTATGTTTAGCACCCACTCACGAAGGAGGACCACCATTATATTTAGCACCCACTCACGAAGGAGGACCACCATTATATTTAGCACCCACTCACGAAGGAGGACCACCGTTATGTTTAGCACCCACTCACGAAGGAGAACCATATCATATTTAGCGCCTCTTTCCACGAAGGAGAAAAACTAGCATGTCTAGCGCCCCTTCCCACGAAGAAAGACCATCACCATGATTACCAACCCATCGCATCTAGGAAGACCACCATTATAATAAGTGCGCCTTTCTACCAAGGGGGGGGGCACCCTACTATTTAGTACCCCTTCCTACGAAGGAGGTCTACCATCATTTTAGCATTCCTTTCAACGAATGAAGACCACCAACATGTTAGCACCCGTTCCCACGAAGAACGACCAGTATCATCTTCTTCCTAAGATAGAGGAGCAGCATCATGTTGTTTATCATCCTTTCACAAGAAGCAGGACCGCGATTATGTTTAGCACCCCTTCCGAAGGAAGAGAACAACAATCATGTTTATCACCTAATCTCTCGAAGGAGGACCACCACCGCATTTAGCACCGCTTCCTACGGAGGAGAATCGCCATCATATTTAGCGCCTCTTCCCACGAAGGAGAACAATCATCATGTTTAGCACCCCTTCTGACGGAGGGGAGCAACAGCGTATTTAGCACCCCTTTCGACTAAGGAAAATCACCATCTTGTTTAGGAACATTTCCCACCACGGAAAACTACCCTTCACACTAAGGTGGACCACCATCATTTTTAAAATCACTTTCAACGTAGGAGGACCATCATCATGTTAAAGCCCCCTTTCCTTGAAAGTAGAATACCATCATGTTTAGCACCCACTCACGAAGGATGGCTGATCATCATCATGTTCTTTCTAAGGTGGAGGACGACCATCATGTGTATCATCCCTCCCCACGAAGGAGGACAACCATCATGTTTAGCACTAATTCCGAATAAGGAAAATCACCATCATGTTTAGCACCACCTCCCACCATTGAGGACCACCATCATGTTTAACAACCCTATGCACCAAGGAGGACCACCATCATGTTTAGCATCACCTCCCTCCAAGGAGGACCACCATCATGTTAAGCAGCAGTTCCCACTAAGGAGGACCACCATCATGTTTAACACCAATTCCCGCCAAGGAGGACGACCATCATGTTAACACCACTTCCCACAAAGGAGGACCACTTCATGTTTAACACCACTTCCCTCCACAGAGGACCACCATGGCACTACTCTCCACCAAGAAGAACTACCATCATGTTTTGTAAAACCCTTGTAACCAAGAAGGTCCACCATTATGTTAGCGCCCATTTCCTCGAAAGTAGACACCATCATGTTTAGATGTTCAGCACCCACTCACACGAAGAAGGACCACCATCATGTTTAGCACCCACTCACACAAAAAAAGAACCATCATCATGTTTAGCACCCCCCCCCCACACCTCACGAAAGATAGCCCATCATCATCATGTTCTTCCTAAGGTGGAGGACGACCATCATGTTTTTGATATCTTCCCACGAAGGAGGACCACAATCATGTATTTTCACGCAATTGGTAATATGTCGGTATATGTGTTGTATTGTGACGTAAGGTGTGCTATGCTGTGACGTAATATGTGTTTCATTGTGACGTGACGTGTGCTGTTTTGTGGCATTATGTGTGTTATTTTGACATTGTCTGTTCTATATTGTGAAGTAATATGCTCTATGCTGTAACGTAATGTGTGCTCTGTTGTGCCGTAATGTGTCCTGTTTTGGGACACTCTGTCTTTGTTGTTGTTGTGCCGTAATATGCTCTGTGATGTGACGTGATGTGCTCTCTATTGTGTCGTAGTGTGTGATCTGTTGTGACGTGTGCTTGCTGTTATCTGACGTGATGTGTTCTGTGATGTGACGCGAAGTGCACTGTGCTGTGACGTAATGCGCAGTGTTGTGACGTAATGTGCGTTATGCTGTGACGAAATATGTGATATGCTGTAACCTAATGTGTGTTATGTTTTGAAGTAATGTGTACTGTTTTGTGACGTTGTGTGTTTATTGCTAGGACGTAATTTGCGCTATGCTGTGACGTAATGTGCGCTGTGTTGTGGCGTAATGACTGTTGTGTTGTGACGTGTGATACAATTTATCAACAAATCATTTAAAACATATCTTACTATATTACCATATTCTTACCCAAACCTTCTCACGCTAAGACATTTAGGGCTCTCGTGCACTGGAAACAACTACAAGCGACTTGAAGATCACATGGTTTCCTCCGTAATCGGTTGGTGGAGATTAAAGGGTGCTGATCTAAATGCAAAGTGTACTGCGAGAATGTGTCTATTGCAAGTGATCTTAAGAGGCCGATGTTGTACGCTTGCAAAAGACGCGGTTCCGTAGCACCCTTTGAAACTAGATATCCAATGTCAAACATGAAATGAGTTACATCTATAAAGTACAACAATAAATTGTGTCACCGTGTTGAGAAAATTATCTTTATTGTTGACATAATACAAACTGAATATTTGGTAAAATATTACTTCACTATTTGAAAAAAGTAATCACTAAGAAACTGCAAACGAAACTATTCTCTCCCCCCCCCTCGTTATATTCGATAAAACTCAGGAGAGAGAGTGTGGTTGACGATTAGCGCAACTCTTCCACACTATAAACCAACTTCAGCGCTAATCATTTCTCAACCCATTTATTTACTTATCTTTATTAACTCGCGTTTGCCAAAACAAATATATTATGGAGAACTCAAGGCTGGATTTCGAAAAGCTGGTGGACAGAAAAAGCGTTTCAAAGACACGCTCAAGTCATCCTTGAAACATCTTAACATTGACGTAGGCGCTTGGGAGAGCCTCGCTCAGGATAGAACAGCATTGCGTTACAGCATTAGAACGGGAGCACTAGCGGCAGAAGAATTCAGACAATAAACTGCAAGACAGAAGCGGACACGTAGAAAAGAAAAAACATCTCAACCTCACACAGATACCTTCTATTGTTGTCAATTCTGTAAAAGAACATTTTGTGCGCGCATTGGACTTGCTAGTCATTTAAAAACGCACTATTAACTTTATTATTTTATTATTTATTGTTATTATTATTATGGTTGAGTTTTTGGTCATCGTCGATCACGACGGACGAACATCATCATCATCATCATCATCATATCCCTTACTCCTAGCAGTTTCAGCGGTAAAAGAGTTATCTGGAGATGGCCTTCTTGCGTGCTTCATATATGCTTGTTTTCGTTGATTCTTTTATTTCTGTAATCCATAGTTTACATTGAAACTATTAGAAAAATATTTTAATGTGCTGAAAATGTATAACGTAGAATAGTGAATGTTTCAGACATGTACGCAATGTATTAGCATCTTCCTTGTATCTTCAATGTATTAGGATGTTCCTTGTATCTTAAATGTATTTGGATCTTCCTTGTATCTTCAATGTATTATGTGTGTGTGTTTGTTTGTTTTTCGTTCGCTCCATTGTAACCATCACGGATATCCGTGCGATTTCCACCGGGAGCGTGATTACGTTGTGCCACCGTAATGCGCCTTGTAGGCCTAGCACATCCGATTTCGGCATGAGATTCAATGTATTAGGATCTTCCTTGTATCTTCAATGTATCTGCTCCACCACTCTCAAGAGATAGCAGACTGCTTGCAAAAAGCACTAGTCGTGTCAATGCAGAATCTATCTAAGACCTGTGGGTTATTTGGAAAAAGAATTTTAAAGTGACTCACTTGTTTCCATCACTTTCATTGGCTGTGGACATAAAGTATATACTGAAGTAACAATAATTTATACAATGATTTGAGACGAAGCCTCAGAGGCGGTAAAGTCGTAACTGAAAAAAATGGGTTCTTCTTCTCTTCTTCTTCTTTCTGTCCTCATGTACCTTTCGGTGTTGAGGGGAGAGTGAGTGTACGGTCTTTTGCCCTTCTATTTGCCTCTTCCGATGTTATATTTCCGAGTGTCCCTAATACACTATCTATCCACCTTTTACGATGACGTCCAATAGGTCGACTGTTTTCGTATCGTTTGTTAAGTGTTTTTAGATAATACTTTGCTCTTTCTGTCTGATTATGTGGCCGTACCATTTAACTTGTTGTTTCTGGATGTATTCTATTGCTGACTTGATCCCTAATTGTTTCCTTAGTGTTTCATTCCTGTTTTTGTCTCTCAAGCTATCTCCAATCATACGTCTCACACATCTCATTTCAGTGGTGGTAATCTTATGTATTGTTCTAGAATCTAATGTGAAAAAATGGTTTGATTTGATGATTTCACAAGATCAACGCGGTGTCGCTATCTACTTTGCTATCTACTTTGCTATCTAATTTGCTATCTACTTTGTTATCTACTCTGCTATCTACTTTGCTATCTACTTTGCTATCTACTTTTCTATCTACTTTTCTATCTAATTTGCTATCTACTTTTCTATCTAATTTGCTATCTACTTTGGATTTGATGATGCATAGCAGTTAGCATGTTAGGCCGCTGCAGAAACTGTATGATCTTCTACATGTCCAGAGTGTCCATATTATAAATCAACCAAATAGCGGAAGGAGATATTGTAGTTAAGCTGTAAACTATTGTACAACGCATTCAGTTCTACGGATTATATTCTGCTAATCTACAATAGTTTGAGAGACAACGCAGAAGAGGAAGATGACGAGACGAAAGTTGGAAGGTTAGGGAAAGTTTGTCCGTTTATTATAAAGTTGAAACGGTATATCAAATCAGTATTGTTGATTTCGACATTTCACAAACTTTTTTCATAAACGCTTCCCCATCTTATTTGGGGGGAGGGGGAGCCATATAAGAGGATAGTGGTGCATTCGCTCAGGCGACAAGAAGCATGAAAATTGAAATTTTGGCAGTAACTAAAGCTGTGCAATGGATCTTCTCGCAACCTATCTGCGAGCATGCCTGCATACTCAGTGACTCGATGAGCATGATTGTGAAAGTTCAGGCGGGATACATTCGGAAACAGTGGCTGGATGAAGTTAAGAATTTCTGTATGCGTAAAGTGACTTTCATTTTTGTGCCGGGACATGCGGTGTTCCGGGGTAATGAGAGAGCAGTTAGGTTGGCCGCGCACGCTGCAACTACGACAGTTGGTGGAGCGATGGATCGAGCAGACATTTTTAACGCGCTACGGGAAAACACACGAGCAAATGATTGTATAAGTGACGACTCTTGTTCCATGAATAGAATAAAGGAATTTGGTTTGAAATGTGGTGTCGCTAGAAAGGAGCGGTTTCGTGGGTAAGAAAAAATGATGGTCAATCAACTGTGTACTGGGACCGTCAGTCAACGTGTAATGGCGGATACACTCAAGGAGAGATCTGAGCACCTATGGACTTGTCCGGAGTGCTGTGACGATGATCCAACGACTAACTAACTAGTAAGCGCTCCCGTCATTGGAAGCGACTATAAGCAGCTACCAGAAAACGCGATTACGTTTGTAATCGATCGACTGTTACAAATAGAAATGGTGTTATGGAACGCAAGCGACATTGAGTGTCCGATTTTTTTTTCTTGTATATGACTCGAGTCTGTAGTATCCTTTGATTTTATATCATCATCATCATCAGGTGCCATGCCGTCTGGCGTAGGCGATCATAGCTCTCCACAACTCTCTGTCCACAGTATTAGGTTTCCTTGCCCTGCAAGGTTGTCAAAATGTCTAATATTTTCTCACGTTGTCGTCTTTTCTCTTTGTTGCCTTCAATTTTGCCTGTTGTGACTATGTTCTCTAAACCTGCCTGTCTCATGAACTGGCCGAAATAAGAATATTGTCTTTTTCTTATATTGTTGAGTAAGGTCCGATTCGCATTTGACTCATTCAACACCTCTACATTATTGATTGTATATATCCGATGTAAAATAGGAACTGAGGTACATCTATAAGACACTACACAACAAATTGTGTCAAAGTTTTGAGAAAATTAACTTTATTATGGAAATGATACAAGCTGAATATTTAATAAAATATAATTTCACTGTTAGAAAAAAGTAGTCATTAAGAAACTGCACCGAACCTATAGGATATATATGAAAGTGCTGAAAAAGTGTGTTTTCGCAAACTTGTGTGATATGGTCACTTGATGAGGCATGATTCCCTTTCTCCTTCTTCTTCTTCGATCATTCTCAAACTCCTGCAGATTAGCAGAATGTAGTCCGAAGAACGGAATGCGTTGTGGTATGGTTTACAGCATAGCTGCGATATCTGCGCCTTTCGGCCTGACACATCCGACCTCTGAATGGCTTTGAGTCATTGGCCCTATATGGAATGGGACAGCCAACTCCATCCGATAACCTCCTTACTCGCCTCTTACGACATGCGTGGAAGGTAAATAGTGTTGCTATTCTTTGCTCCCCTTTCAGGCCCGTCAACACATGGTTGATTCCCTTTCTAAAACTACCTTACAGGGACAATTGAGGGTGCAAGAAGAAGAGGAAGATTAAGATTCCCCACACTTAAATAAAGAAAATAGAACAGATAGATTCGGCGAAATTTGTGTTTCCAGAGTGGCACAACCTACGACTCTGAACTGTTATTGGGTTGATGCTGATAATGGTGATAATATTTGCTCTGTAGGCCGCTGCTCAAATCGTATGATCTTCAGCATGTCTTGGGTGTCCATAACTTAAATCAACAAAATTGCGACATGTGGTATCGCAGCTAAGCTGTAAACCATGACACAATGCATTCCGATCTCTGGACTACATCCAGTTAACTATTTTATTTTTTGAATATACAGTAACATTATAACAGTAGAATAGTATTTTACGATTTCCATGTAGCGTTTTGTTCTTTCTATATGAACATGGCACTGCACTCTGGCGCGATTCTACGTTCTCATTGTGATCATTATGTTATCATTATGGAGACTTCTTGCGTGGTTCTGTGATCTCATTGTACACATTATGTTATCATTATGGAGACTTCTTACGTGGTTCTGTGATCTCATTGTACACATTATGTTATCATTATGGAGACTTCTTGCGCACTACTCTTGATATAGGTCATGACATCTACACCTATAGGGACATCAACTGTGGCTGCCTCTCATATGCATCTAATGGTGGCGGCGTAGCGCAGTTGTTTGCGCACTATCTTTGCATATTATTCGTACTGTAAGTGGGTGCATTCCCCAGTTTAGGCAGTTTTTCAATTTTTCAGAACGAAACTGCTTCCTTTTCGACCGGGCCTTATTTGCGTACCGGATTACTCTGGGGAATAAATACTGCGTGGGAGAGGAGATGCCTACCGCCCAGACATATAAGAACCACTGAAATACTGCGTGGGAGAGGAGATGCCTACCGCCCAGACATATAAGAACCACTGAAATGTTACGGGTATTTACTCTACTCTCAATGCATCTGCAAGTCGGCTTATCAAGCCATAATGCCTTGCGTCATTGTGTGTTGACAGTGCCGTTATCTGTGTTAGCGTTACGGTGTTATAGCTTGTCTTGTTGCAGTCAATTGTTATTCCATTTGCAATCTTCACGTCCACAAATATGATCTCTATCATCGTGGAACATGAACACAGCCCGAGCTGTTCTATGGTGCACGACGAGTAGGTACTTGTATAGTCTTGTTTATCTGCTAAACCTGGGTCTGCAGGAGAGCACTTCAGAGCACTTTGTACACCGAATAATGTGCATCGAGTCACTTAGTATACACGCAGGGGGATATGCGTGCGGTTCCATTCAGATTATTGCTTTTGTCACGGCAAACACTTCCATTGTTAGCCTGAATATTGTTCCAGTAAGGCCCGGCTAGCTTCGTGTACTAGATCTTCCGTTTGTAAAATTATGTCAAATATTCTTTCTAAATATTTATCGGAAAACGTGCGTAAAGCTACATGCTTTCTTTATTACTTTTATAAATTTATTTATATGTAAATAATTTAATTGGTGTATACAAAATATTATTACTGATATGACCTTTTTCAACCCCTGTTCACCACGTCAACCACTGTTCACATCGTCATCCACTGTTCACCACGTCAACCACTGTTCACATCGTCAACCACTGTTCACATCGTCATCCACTGTTCACCATGTCATCCACTGTTCACATCGTCATCCACTGTTCACCACGTAAACCACTGTTCACCACGTCAACCACTGTTCACATCGTCAACCACTGTCAAACGTTTCAGGACTACCAATCAGAATTATTGACATTCTTTACATATCTATCGTTTATTTAAATATTAAAATCAAAACAATTCAGTTCCTGGTCGTTTCTTTAGTTTCGTTGTTCTAATTAACATATTATCTGGCAGTGGCGTCCCTTTCGATTCTGACAGTGTCAGTAGCGATATCACAATGATGATCTGAATGCCAGCAAGAAGAAAGAATGACCCAAACATTGGAACATTTTCTTTCGGAATCATAAAAGGAGCAATGACTGTCCCAATTCTTGCAAGCACATTACAATAGGCATATGTCATTGTTCTGATTCCAGTGGGGAAAAGTTCAATGGAAAGAAGAACGATTGGACCCCATGCTGCTTCTGTTAGCATATTTGTTCCTAAAGCGAAGACCAGAGTAAGGGTCTTTTTACTATTCTCAGAAGCCAACAGTTGTAGACCAGCAACAGTAAAAGAACATAGACTTGATAGAAAGAGAAACGAAGCAGAGACATACTTCCTACCCATCTTTGTTACAATCACTGGCACTAGAAGTCTCACTGGGAAAGAGACAGAAGTGAACAAAAAGAAATTGATAAAAAAGTCCCCTGAAAGATTTTTAATACCAAACCCAACCATATAATTTCCCAGTGAAAGTGTAAACCATGTCATTCCCAGGATAATCGATTGTTTTCTTATAGATCTTCGAAACAAATCGATATAAGAATAATTAAATCGACCCTTCATGCTCTCCTTTTCTGTCTCCGCCACACTGTTCAGGATGCTTGTATCTGGCACAGGTTTTCTGTTTAGCCTGGCTATTTTTCTTACGACTTTGTGAGCTCTTTCAAGTTCTCCGTGAACTGTGAGGAATCTTAAACTCTCTGGAAGCCAAAATACAGGTAGGAATGTTATCAGTGACACGATTGATGTAGCGATATGTACGTGTCTCCAATCTTTGAGAACTAGCACACACAATCCGAAGGCAAGTGTGCATAGATTCCAAAAAGGGAATGTCCCGATAAAAGATCTCCACCACGCAGGAATAAACTCACAAGTATAGACAATAACAGATGTTAGAATACCTCCTGCCCCAAATCCAATGAAGAATCTGATAACAGCGTACATCTTCCATGACACAGAAAAGATGGCAATGAAGTTGGTTATAACAAGAAGTGCAGCGTTTCCATGAATGCTAAACTTTCGTCCCAATTTGTCCGCAATGTATCCATTAAAGAGCGCACCAGTAAAAATACCAATCATCTGGATAAGGAAAATGAAATATGGTATTCGAGAGGCGTCACAGACTAAGCCCCACTCAGTGACGATGGTAGAAGCCTCGTCACTAAATGTCAAATTCTCACAAAATCTTAAAACATCACAAGAAGACATAATTGTTTCGTTGTTAATTACGCTATGATTATTGAGTGTTTTTGATATCTCTATGTTGCTAGAATATCCTAGAGATTTCGTTGAGTTGAACATTAATTTGTCTTGACATTTGCTTCCAGGATTATAACTTCCAAACATCATGAAATATAAGACCCAGACTGGAGGAATCAACGCAAAATATGCCAAGGGAACGAATGTCAACTGAAACTTTCCACATCGACCAAGATCCTTGAAAAGTGTGTCAAGGGTGTGTGCTCTGTGGAAATAAGAAGAAATCATTATCTCTCTATCTATCTATCTATCTATCTATCTATCTATCTATCTATCTATCTATCTATCTATCTATCTATCTATCTATCTATCTATCTATCTATCTATATATATATATATATATATATATATATATATATATATATATATATATATATATATATCCATCTATATCTATCCATCTATTTATCCATCCATCTATATATTCATCCATCCATCTATCTATCTATCTATCTATCTATCTATCTATCTATCTATCTATCTATCTATCTATCTATCTATCTATCTATCTATCTATCTATCTATCTATCTATCTATCTATCTATCTATCTATCTATCTATCTATCTATCTATCTATCTATCTATCTGTCTGTCTGTCTGTCTGTCTGTCTATCTATCTATCTATCTATCTATCTATCTATCTATCTATCTATCTATCTATCTATCTATCTATCTATCTATCTATCTATCTATCTATCTATCTATCTATCTATCTATCTATCTATCTATCTATCTATCTATCTATCTATCTATCTATCTATCTATCTATCTATCTATCTATCTATCTATCTATCTAACTATCTATCTATCTATCTATCTATCTATCTATCTATCTATCTATCTATCTATCTATCTATCTATCTATCTATCTATCTATCTATCTATCTATCTATCTATCTATCTATCTATCTTTCTATCTATCTATTTTTCTATCTATCGAGGGGGTAATTTTATGATCTTGGTTATCTGCTAACCCTGGGTCCGCACGAGAGCAAAGGAAGTCCCTTTGCATCCCATTTTAATATAGTATATGATAACCTAGACAGTCGAGACAGATAACTTATAAACTAACTTAAGTAAGTGGGTGGGTTTGCTGGAGGACATGATTTGTAGAACTTAACTAATATTCCACTAGATAAAGGGCGGCGTAAAACAACCCCCTTCCAATAATTTTTCACAAAAATGTCAAGTTTCGTAACAAAAAGAGGGAATTATTAGGAAAATAGGTGAAAGTAAAGAATAGTTCTCTGCTGTGCTATAAATAGCATAATGTTGACAATTTTAACTATCCAACGTCATGGATTCCCGTGTAACACCAATCAAAATAATGGCTGCCGTGACGTCACATCCGACAATCACTTGAGTTCAATGACACAGATGAACTTATACATAAGCTGTTTGTATTCCAATTTACACATTTTTTACAATTTCCTATTATTTGTGGTGAGCGATCAGTATTTCTGCCCGCTACACACAGAGTAGGTACTTGGACATCCGGCTGAAAAGATGTATTCGATTTCCGGATTTTGGCTATTAATATTTGGCTATGCATTTATCAAGTACGTAATGGGGTGAAAATGGTTTTTTCAGGACTTTCGATACTAAAATATTGTTTACATAGAAAAAAGTGAATGATTCTTGACCGGGAAAATCTGGCGCGAAATTGAGACATGGTTTTTTGGGAAAATATCGCAATACTTTGAAATAATTCCAAGTTTAGGAGTCGTAGGTATGTAATAACCATTTTATTGACTTTATCTCCTTGATTTTCCGCCATTTTCAATTATCGTATGAAGTTCTTAGACCATTTTTATATAGATATGTGTCACTAATAAGACTAATTTAGACAAAGTGTTTTCCATGTTTCAGGAAATGGAAATTAAGCTCATACATCAGCAAATCTGACTTAGGCCCTACACGTTAATATTGTTACTAATTTCCCCCCCCCCCACAAAATTCTTCAACTATTATTCCTAGAACATGACTATGCACAATAATGCTACCAATAATTATATGAATAATGCTTTTTTTTGTTGGGGGGGGGGGGAGTAAAACAGTAGAAATAAAATCTCTACTTACCAGTTGATGCACATGAATAATATTCCTGCACACAAGCTGCTCACAAAACTAACTGAACACATCACTATGCACATAATCCATGAATGTTTTGTCACTATTTAAGCACAGAAACATTTTATTATATTTAACAATCCTATATTTAAAAAAAAAATAATTATGCAAATTAGCCATTCTGAATATTAATCAGCTTTGGTTGTATCTAAAAATTATGGCAATGCAACCCACAGATTTGTCTAGTTTTACAGAACACAAAAATGTATAGTTTATATAATATTTTATTGTAAACACACAAAAAATGTAATAACTAGACTACTCAATGCAATGATATTTATGCAAATTAGCCGCCAATTTGGACTTTATTAACCCTAATTTCATATGAAAATTAGCACATTGTAATCAACAGATGCGTCTTGCCTTTGTGAACCCAACAATTTATATTTTATGTGGTATTTTATTATATTTTATATTTATATAGTTTATTTTAATTATGCTAATTAGCTGCCTTTTTTAATATTAATCATTTATTTCGTACATATTAAAATTATACAAATGTAATCAATAGATGCGTCTAGTCTTTGCGCACAAAAAAAATATATATAATTTCTATGGTATTTTATTATATTTAATAATTATATAAATTATTTTCATCTTAATTACAACAATTATCTGCCATTTTGAATATTAATTAGTTCTGCGTGCATCTGAAAATTATAGAAATGTGATCAACAGATCTACCTTTCCTTTGCAAACACAAAAATATATATATTATGTGGTATTTAAATATATTTAATTGCTATATAATTAATTTTTATATTTTAAATATGCTAATTAGTTGCCATTTTTGAATATTAATTAGTTGTGCGTGCTTCTTAAAATTACAGAAATGGGATCAACCAATAGATGCGTCTTGTCTTCGCGAACAAAAATATGTATAGTTTGTGTGTTGTATTATTGAAAATAACAAATATAATTTAAAAATTATCAGCTTGACTACATTTTGTGGGGACAAGTTTTATTTATATTTTCCTATATGTTTCATGTAAATTATTTTGATGTCAAATTAATTAGAAAAAAATTCGTAACTTTTATCAGGGTTGACATACAGACATGGTTGAGATATCGTTGAATTGACATTTGTAAGGGCTATCTAACTATATTATTTGTAATTATGTAGCATTATTTTGAAAATTTTGTCCAAGTACCTACACAGAGCGAGGTGCGCGCACACATTATAAATATTATTTCTAATCCTAACCTTGCTCTAAATACTTACCCGTAAGCTTGCCACAACACACAACAAAGGTCAGGTAACACCTCGACACTATAGCAAAGGTCACAGCGGAGAACTATAATTTACTTCAGCCGGAAAATGAATGAACGCATTACATTACATTTTTCTTTGGTACAACCTGAAGCAAGCAAAATTATAATTACGCGCATTCTTGCCCCTGCCAACGAATTTTTTTGTTGAAAATGTGTGCTGTTTTGAAAACTAATAACAATTTTGTTGTTAAAGATTTGTAAATAATATTTGAACATATAAATTAAGAATTTACAATACTGCATATATTGGTGTAACTTAGTGTAAGTTTTGTTTCAGTGTGTGTGTGTGTGTGTGTGTGTGTGTGTGTGTGTGTGTGGTACCAGACATGTGAGAAAGTGGTAAAGACGTATTTTTCATTAAAAAAATTATTTAATTATAATACAAAAAAATGAAAAACAATTATTACAAAATTACATTATTATCTGAATTTTTCTGAAGTGGGAACACTGATAACACACTTAATTCTATAGTATTTCTGTTGTCTCATTACTAAATTATCATAATATAGCTGGGGAAAATGAATAAAACAACATGCTGAAGTCGGATGTGTCAGGCCGAAAAGCGCAGATATCGCAGCAATGCTGTAAATCATGACACAACGCATTCCGTTCTCCGGACTACATCCTGCTAATGTGCAGGAGTTTGAGAACGAACGCAGAAGAAGAAGATGAAGCTGAAACGGCGTAAACGTGTTTTATTTGGACGTGTAACGAGAAACTACTCGTTCTAAAATTATTTTGCAAGGAACAGAGGACGGTGGAAGGAGAAGATGTTATAAAAGACAATCATGGTTTGCTAACATTAAAGAATGATCTGGGCATGATCTGTGTACACTCCTACGACTGATGAGGATAGAGATGTTTTGAGATCTTTTTATTCTGTCTCCAGGTTAGTGCTTCTACAATCTTAACGGGTTACGGGTCTTACTATTATTATTATTATTATTATTATTATTGTTATTGTTATTATTATTGTTATTATTATTAGAAATGAAAATAATACAATACACACTGGAAAAGCGACGTATCAGCATGTGTGTAATGCATACACTGCATATATTATAATTTTGAAATGTTAAAAAAATGTGATGTTTATTATTTTGTTATTAATACCAAATTATGACATAGTTATTTATCATTAGTTTCTAGTATAACAATTATTCTATAATAGTGAACTGATGATTTCTCTATCTTCTTTCATGCTGACTTGAGAGTTGACAAAATGCAATAGACTTGAATCATGATTTGCAGATAATGACATGTTGTGTCAAGTGAATGAGAGAAGAAGAATCATGATTTATAGTTTCAGAAACTGACAAGACATGACCAAATGAAAGAAGTGCCAAATCATGCAACTCGAACAGAGATTCGTCAGTTGTAGCGCGTTACCAGGGAAGAAAATACGTTATTGCAAGTCACAAAAATGACGGCCTTGATTATTGTCAAATTTACCACGTAATTTGTAGTGTATAATGTAAAACGCTTGTGTTTACAGTTTAAACGTTTGAATGAAGTTTTTTTCATAATGTAATTTTATGCGAACACACAGTATCACAAAGCATAAATTTGCAGTTCATGACTGATTTTCTCAGTTCAATCTTTATATAGTTTCCTACTACAGACCAGTTACTATTTTGTGTGTTTAAGCTCATATAATGTATTTGGTATTTATACATTTTCGGCAAGCTTGAATTTATTTGTAATACTAATGCTAAATATGGATTAATTGGAAAGTAATGTTATTGTGCCCTTTCTTGACAGACCGCTTCAAATGTGTACATTGAAAGAAAAACTAGAAATAACAAACGAAACAAACGTATTCTATAACAAACCCAATATTAAAAAGAACAAAAATAGGCATAAGTGTTACTTAAATAAGTCATAAACAACCTAACAACAAAACACTGTGGCAAACGAAATTTCGACTAAAAAGTATTCATTATGATAAACAAAGACTGTGTTACCCCAGCCACCTATTTCCTGTTTATGGTTGTTACCACACACTGAAACTTGTATCACCTATATACACCACTATGCATAACAATAGCATCGTACTTACAGTAGATATATAGTTCATAAATAGTGGATATAGACCTCTATAGCACATCGTTTTATAAGAAATTTCCCTATTTAACATCACGTTTCAAAATCCCCAATTATATTTATTATTTACGGTTGATACGGTATGTAGCGAATGTCTGTTATTACATACATATTTTGTCTCTGCTGACCAAGTTGTTACGTATAATCGGATTTGACAGTAGTACATTTATATCGGTCTGCCGAAAACAAATGACCCATCTACTGTGTTTGGACTGAGGGTGGTGTTTTTCTCATCATTTATACAATATTTGTTGTAACTTTTTTTTTGTCTAGTGACGTATTCCTTCCAGAACGTTGTCTTCCCAATGAACTCTCTGTGTCATGTGACGTATTCCTTCCAGAACGTTGTCTTCCCAATGAACTCTCTGAACATCTCTCTGTCTTGGGCGATGTGGCTTGCATTTTCTAGCGATGTATTCATGTTATATTTAATGTCGTCAGTCCATCGTCTTCTTGGTCTGCCCCTTCTCCTCTACCCAGGTACGCTTCCCTCCATTATTTGTCTTTATAAACAGTTACGTCTCTTTATATGACCAAACAGGCGTAGTTTTCTTTTTGTTATTTGTTTAGTAACCAACACTCTGGAATATTCAGTGTGTTCATAATATCTGAGTTTCTGATGTTATCTTCCAGTTGTTACTTTAGAGACAGTAATTCCTTAAACTCATATTAGATGCATATAGTTGAGGGAGGGAGGGGAGGTTCCTAATGTTAATTTCTGTAATGGTCTGAGTCATGATCATCAACAATAGTTCTGCGTTCATTCTCAAACTCCTGAAGACTATCAGGATGTCCTCAAGAATGTTAGGTGTTGCACAATTGTTATCAAGAGATGAAACAAGAACATAAACAGCCAGAGATTACAGAAAAAAACATTAACATACCTTTCATGTTGAGATCCATTGTCAATATTATCTAACATCGCTGTTGTGTTTTCTTCTTTTTCAACCACTTTGTTCTCCATTCCTTCACTTCTTTTTTGAAGAAATGACAACAAACAGTGACGCTCAGGTTTCGACTAGCTTTACGGGTTTTTTTCGACTGAAATATTACAGAAATCTAACATGTACAAGGTGTGACGCAAAGAATGGTATGTGGTCTTTATCCTACAGTAAAGTTCCTACTTAGACCGTACTTCAAGAGAATCTTGGAGACTTTCTAAACTGCAAGTGTGAATGAGACGTTACTGCCAGGATTCAAACACGTGTCCCCGCTAACATGAATGAAATAGCTTGACCACTTCAGCACGGAGCATAATTATCATATATTGAACCTAAAATAGAACGCATACAGTAAGGTAGAACTTGTGCGAACAAGGATGAAGCACATCCAGTTGACACAGTCACTACACACAATTGATGCAAAACAGTTTTCGCAATCTGTCCTCAATGTATCCACTGAAGGGCGCTTCCGTCAAAGCACCAATCGTCTAGATAGTGAAGACAAAATATAGTGTTTGTCCATCATAAACGATGATGACCATTTGTTACATCCACTTTTGAAATTCAGTTAGATTTATGAAAACTTTAAGTTCGTAGATGACAAGTATACCCTATTCTAGCCGCAAATAGCCTTCGAAAACTCGGGCAATGGATGACCACTGTAGATGGATTCCTATTTACCCGTGACTTTCTAGCTACTCTCTGCTGTTGAGCCGAATAATTTCTTCTCTTTTATTATGTAAAATATGGTATCCAGGAGTCGGTAAAAACTAAAGCTCACCTAGTAAGAAATATATATGCTACGGCGCTGAATGTCAAATTGAACCTTTGAGGCCATAACATTTTTTTTGAAGTAATGTATACAGAAACGAGATGTTACGCACACACCTATATATAAAATAATACCCCCACAGACACACACACACACGCATATATAGAAGTCTAATATTCACACTAAAATACTTTCTCACACGACACTTATAATCATCACCTGTTCGCTAGTGAAATTATTGGACACTTAAAATAATCCAGGATCGTCTGAAAAGTTTATGGGCACAGAAAACCGATATATAAGGTAAACATGGGGTAACTAACTGGCACAAGTCACGAATATTATACATATATTTATATTATACAGGCGTGATAATATGTGGTATGAAGAAGTATTATATACAAGATGTTATATGCCTATGCTGTAATTATGAAATGAAATCAGCTTCCTGAAGAGCCCCTATGTTTTTACTATAACAATTTATTACCCTCAGTTTCTATGATTACTCATTTCTGTCTGCAACATAATACCTACTGTCTAATGATGAATCAAGATTAAGCTTATTAATGACTGAATTGCATATTCTCCTACTTTTCTTTAGCCTGTTGTCTTTATGTTAATTTTTGTTTATCATCAGGTATTGTTGTGTATTAGATGTGACGTCATCACGACAATATGGCGTTGTGTTTTCATTCTGTGAAGCAGGGATCTATGTTATGTATTATATTCAGTGAATTAGTGTGCAGTGGAAAATATGTCAATTCGGGATAATATCTTGAAGGTTACTCGTTAATGGATTAAAAGATAACAACATAGTGAAGGTATTATCAAGTTTAGAAGTCTTAATGTGGATGCGTACGAAGTAAGGTTGATACCTAGTGAATTGGTAGCGATGCGCTCAGCGCGAAGTTCAAATGTGATGTAGTGTCAACATCAGCAAAGTGCAATGGAGATGGAGAGTGAAGACACATCCATATAACCACATCAGAAGGACAGCTGGAGAGGAGATCGGCACCACTAGCTAAACCTTTTGCCCACTGAAATACTACAATGGTGACTACAACACGTCTATATCGATCGGAGGTCGCCCTATTTGCAACTTGCGTTTCGCTGATGATATTGATCTTATAGCTGGGTCAGAACAATCATTGCAAGAATTAACATCAAAGTTAGAAAAAGTTACCAGCAAGTACGGAATGGAAATCAATTCAGATAAGAGCAAAATCTTGGTAAACAGCAGAGACACAGAAAACCAGACTAATATCATGATGAATGGACACAAGCTTGAAGAGGTGAATACCTTCAAATACCTCGGATCCAGTATATGCAGCGATGGTAAATGCAAAAAAGAACTAAAAATAAGGCTGGAGATGGCTTTAGCGACCTTGTCAAGGCTAACTGTGATTTGGAAAAGCATCATCAGTGATGGAGTGAAAATCAAACTGTATAGGTCGCTGGTGCGTTCTGTTGTGTTGTATGATTGTAAGAGTTGGACACTCACTGCGGACATGGAGAGAAGATTACATGCTTTCGAGTATAAATGCTACAGAAGAATTCTACGAATTTCCTATAGGGAACATAAGACCAATGTGTACATAAAAAATAAAGTAGAGATGTGTGTAGGTGTCCAGGAGCCATTGATTTAAATAGTGAAATGACGAAAACTAGCATGGTTCGGACATGTATGCAGGCACGATTCCTTGTCAAAAACAATACTGCAGGGAACTGTCGAGGGTGGAAGAAGCAGACTAGGACATATAAAGACATGGACAGACAACATCAAGGAATGGACAGGGCTAGATATTTCCACACTCATCCGCATCGCTGAGGATAGAATTCGCTGGAGGACTCTGTGTGCTGAAGCATCCAATGTGGTACCCCTACGACCCTGAAGGGTTATGGGTTTATTGATTGATTGATTGTTGTGTAGCTTCCACAATTGCCGTTGAGTAAAGGGGTTTGCGAAGAAGATATAGTATACGTTACAGAGCCAGATGTGTTGTTCTGGTTGAGGTGTAGTCATATTTACTTAGGATGGTCTTGCTGTTGTCTATTCATTTTTTCCTCGATCTGTCCTTGTCTCTGTATTCTGATTCCATCTTGTTATAAGTTCTTATGGCAAGGTGATGATTCATTCTCATAAAATGCCCAGACCATTTTATCTGTTATTTCTATATATACATATATATATATTCGATGTATTACGTTATACCTATTATCTTCTTTCTGCTGTTATTGAACATTTTGTCAAGTATGGTAACTGCTTAGACATTTTTTTTTTGCGCAAGTCTGGATCTTTCTCTTATATGCCTACTGGTCACTATGATTGTACTATGTGTGGCTGTATGTCTATATGATGTGTTTATTTACAGATCGTTGTCCTCACTACGACTATGTAAGAGTATCGGTTCTGCTCAAGCTGTCCGGTCTATTCCAGCGTCATGTTTAGAAAGTTTTCGATGTCCAGTGTCCATTGTAATCTTGGTCGTACTCATGTTCTGTATTCCTTGTATTCCTGGATGTTTCCCTCCATGTTTAATCTTTCTAAACCATTGGGTCATTGTTTATGTCCAAAATATGTTAGCTTGTGTTTTTGTGTGGATAGTTTTGATGGAGAAATCGTCTTTTTTGTTCAGATCTTTGCGGTCATCTGTGTAAGTTCGTCTTTTGTCCATGATATTCTTATCATCATTGCATTACATTTTTATACTTTATATTCCGAAAGTAACGACAGCGACGGAGAGTAGATGGCTACCGCCCTCATATAGCAAAGCCACTGAAATGTTAGATCGCTAAAATCTCTTCATTCCTACATCATTAACAAATGATAGTTGTTAACTTTACTTTATTACATTTCATTACGAAGGCCGATATTTTCTTGCTCATTGTGGATGTCATTGCCCACGTCATTCAACCAAATTATTCGATTGATAAATATGGAATAGTAAAAAACTGACGTTTTTTTCCTGTTTTGCCATAGAGTTTGTATTTTGTTCCTTGTCATAGATTTTGTATTGGCGATATATTCTGTAGGTGTATTGCTACTCTCTATTTGATATCTGCTGAGGAGTCTTCGGTGGTGTTGATGGTTGACCCGGACATTTACAGTTGCTGACACTTTCTAGTTGTTCTTTGTTAATAACGAATTTATGTGTTGCTATATTTCTGTTACAACCAATATTCATACTACTGAAGAACTACACATAATATCGTTGAACAGACATAATTGGAGAGATCTGACCTCTGCCCTATGCGCTAACTTCAGCGCAAAAGGAAAATGAATGAATGAATACATATTTCGGTTGATATGCTTTAATTCTGCTATTTTTTGCATTGAGAAAAACTAAACATGTATACCTGGTTATGATGTTTCACTGACACACTGAATGAAAATCAAGTGAATATGCAAATGATTTATATTAGAAATTAGTATGTGTACAGCGCCTCCTCCTACAACTGCCATAACAAATCAGAATATGAGTTTTAGTACCAGGAATATATTTGATTAATGTGTAAACCACGCCCTCTTTTCCTTTAATCATGGTTCACGAAAATGTCAACAATGTTCTAAACACACAAAAAAGAGAGGAAACTACACTAGCCGACATACGAATGAGCCTTTGTACTTTATTTCTGCATCTATGTATCTACGGTCATGTGTAGAAGGCTGAAATTCTCATTAGCAAATATGTCTTATATTGAAGACCTTCATGTTCTTCGACTCTGATTTCTATTTTGAAGTTTGGATGCGACGGATTTCGAAAATTAAGCCAATGACTTGGATGAATGAGCAGAAATTCGTTATCCAGCACGTGCCGAATAGTGTCCAACTGCACCCCGACACACCCACTCAGTCGGTTTGAGATAGTGCTGCCATTGAGAACATGTACAAAGTGAGGAAAGCGTGCTGCTGACGACAGTGCGCAACTGTCATTCACTTGAGTGCAGTTGCCATCACGTAAGTCATTACATCATTTCTATCAGACTCATCTTCGCTTACAAAGGAGGACCACCATCATGGTTAGCATCCACCCACGCAGGAGGACCACCATCATGTTTAGCACCCACCAACGCAGGAGGACCGCCATCATGTTTAGATCCCATCCCACCCACGCAGGAGGACCGCCATCACGTTTAGCACCCTATCCCACTAAGAAGTAGGACCACATCATGTTTAGCACCCTATCCCACTAAGAAGTAGGATCACATCATGTTTAGCTCCCCATCCCACTAAGAAGTAGGACCACCATCATGTTTAGCACCCTATCCCACTAAGAAGTAGGACTACATCATGTTTAGCACCCCATCCCACTAAGAAGTAGGACCACATCATGTTTAGCTCCCCATCCCACTAAGAAGTAGGACCACCATCATGTTTAGCACCCTATCCCACTAAGAAGTAGGACCACATCATGTTTAGCTCCCCATCCCACTAAGAAGTAGGACCACAATCATGTTTAGCACCCTATCCCACTAAGAAGTAGGACCACATCATGTTTAGCTCCCCATCCCACTAAGAAGTAGGACCACCATCATGTTTAGCACCCTATCCCACTAAGAAGTAGGACCACATCATGTTTAGCTCCCCATCCCACTAAGAAGTAGGACCACAATCATGTTTAGCACCCTATCCCACTAAGAAGTAGGACCACATCATGTTTAGCTCCCATTCCCACTAAGAAGGAGGATCACATCATGTTTAGCACCCCATCCCACTAAGAAGGAAGACCACATCATGTTTAGCACCCCATCCCACTAAGAAGGAGGACCACATCATGTTTAGCACCCCATCCCACTAAGAAGGAGGACCACATCATGTTTAGCACCCCATCCCACTAAGAAGGAGGACCGCATCATGTTTAGCACCCCATCCCACTAAGAAGGAGGACCACATCATGTTTAGCACCCCATCCCACTAAGAAGGAGGACCACATTATGTTTAGCACCCCATCCCACTAAGAAGGAGGACCACATTATGTTTAGCACCCCATCCCACTAAGAAGGAGGACCACATCATGTTTAGCACCCCATCCCACTAAGTAGGAGGACCACATCATGTTTAGCACCGCATCCCAATAAGAAGGAGGATCACATCATGTTTAGCACCCCATCCCACTAAGAAGTAGGACCACATCATGTTTAGCACCGCATCCCACTAAGAAGGAGGACCACCATCATGTTTAGCACCCCTTCTCACGAAGGAGAACAACTTTTCGTTCGTCCATCACAAGTGATGATAACCATTTTTTACATCCACTTTTGCAAATTCAGTTAGAATTATGACCATGCATAATAGTTCGTAGATTGCGAATGAGCCCTATTCGAGCTGTAAATGTCCTTCGACAGTTTGGACATGGAATGACCACTGTAGGTGGGTTTTGTCCTATCCGTGACTTTCTAGCTACTCTTCGTTGTTGGGCTACAGCATTTCTCCTCTTTTGACAAGATGATGCGCTCGTTTTGACTGTAAAGCGCCATGTAGATCTATTTTGTGCAAGTTCTTCCCATGTATTTTGGTCTATTTCAAAAGCTTTCAGTGAGGTCTTTAATGAGTCCCTGTAGCGCTTCTGTTGGCCACCTTGAGTTCGTTCACCTTTCTCCAGCTCACCATAGAGAAGTATCTTTGGCAGGCGATGGTCTAGCATACGTATCAAATGACCTGCCCAACGAATGTGTGTCTGCATCAGGATCGTATCAATGCTGGGGATACCAGATTTGACAAGAACAGTGATATCTGGAACCTTGTCTTGCCATTTGTTGTTCATAACTGTTCTGAGACAAGTTGTGTGAAAGTGATTGAGTTTCTTCACATGATGTCTATACACACACATTCGATGTTTCGCATATACATTCAGCTTAGTCTGTAGGTTAATGAAATTTATACGCCACACATTTTCGTACAATCTGCCGAAAGTTCTGCTTGCCTTGGCGATTCTTGTATACACTTCATCATTAACATTGGAATCTTGTGATAACGTATTAACTAGGTATATGAATATTTTCTAAACTTTCAGTGCTACGCCAGTTAACTTTATGCAGGCAGCTTTGCCAGGTGCTTGTTGTAACATGACAGCAGTTTTCTCTGTGTTAATAGTAAGTCCAAAGTTGGTCCAGGCTTGGAAAATCTTTCTATAATAATTTGTAGATCAGCCTCAGAGTTGGCATTAAGGGCACAGTCATCAGCAAATAAGAGATCCCTGATTGCGTGTGATTGGATTTTGTTTTTTGCTCGGAGCCGCCAAAAATTGAACAATTTTCCTTCTAAAACAACGATCTATCTATACAAACGAGAACAATTAGCATGTTTAGCACTTCTTCCCAAGAAGAAAGACCACGATAGGGTTTAGCACCCCTTCCCACGAAGGAGAACCAACATCATCTTTCTTCCAAGCAAGGAAGGCCACCATATATTAAGTGAACTTTTCAACGAAAGAGTAACACCATCATGTTTAGCGCCTCTGTCCGCGAAAGAAGATTACCATCATGTTTAACACCCCTTGAATGAAGGAGGACCTCCATACTGGTTGGCACTCCTTCCTACGAAGGAGGACTACCACCATTGTAGCACCCCTTTCAACGAATAAAGACAACCATCATGTGTAGCACCCATTCCCACGAAGGGCGACCATCATCATCGTCTTCCTAAGGTGGAGGAGCTCCATCTTAGTGTTTATCATCCCGTCACACGAAGGAGGACAACCATCATGTTTAGCACACCTTCCGACGGAGGAGAACAACCATCATATTGAGCACCCAGTCCCACGAAGAAGGACCACCACAGTGTTTAGCACCCCTTTCCACCAAGACGAATAACCATCATGTTTAGCAACCCTTTCCACCAAGCAGAACAGCCATCATGTTTAGCACCCTTTCCGACCAAGGAAAATTACTGTCATGTTTAGCACCACTTTCCAACAAGTAGGACCACCATCATGTTTATGACCCCTTCCCACGAAAGAGGACGACCTTCATTTTTAACATCACTCCCATGAAGGAGGACCACCATATTGTTTAGAACCCCTTTCTACGAAGGAGGACTACCATCATTTTAACACCTCTTTCAATGAATGAAGACCACCATCATATGTAGCGCCCATTCGCACAAAGGAGGACGACCAACATATTAGCACCCCTTCCCACCAAGAACTACCATCATCATCTTCTTCCTGAGATGGAGGAGCACCATCATGTTGTTTTCATCGCTTCTCATGAAGGAGAACCAACATCATGTTTAGCACCCAGTATCATAAAGTAAAGGAGGACCATTACTGCGTTTAGCACCCCTTTTCACCAAGGAGTACCCCCTGTCATGTTTAGCACCAGTTCCGACGGAGGAGAACAACCAACATGTATAGCACCCTTTTTCCCAAAGAAGAACAATATCATGTTTAGCACTACTTCCGAAAGAGTAGAAAAACCATTATGTTTAGCACCCCTTTCGACGGAAGAGAACAACCAGCATATTTAGCACCCCTTTCGACCAAGGAAAATTATCATCATGTTTAGCACCACTTCCCACCAACGATGACCACCATCGTGTTCAACAAACTTTGGCACCAAGGAGGACCACCATCATGTTTAGCACCCTTTTCAAAGAAGGAGGTCCATCATCGTGTTAGCGCCTCTTTCTGCGAAAGTAGACTACCATCATGTTTAGCACCCCTTTCGAGAAACGAAAATTACCATCATGTTTAGCACCCCCCTTCCTCACGAAATATGACCGATCATCACAATGTTCTTCCTGAAGTGGAGGACCACCATCATGTTTATCACCTCTTTCCACGAAGGAGGACGGCCATCATGTTTCTCATATCTTCCCACGAAGGAGGACCACAATCATGTTCATCACACCTTTCCAAGAAACAACAAAACATGTCTATACCTGGGTCAATCACAATATAAGTAATCACATTGTGTCTATTTATATTGTATGTACATTTATATTGTATGTACATTTATATTGTATGTACATTTATATTGTATGTACATTTATATTGTATGTACATTTATAGTGTATGTACATTTATATTGTATGTACATTTATATTGTATGTACATTTATATTGTATGTACATTTATATTGTATGTACATTTATATTGTATGTACATTTATAAAATAAATGTATGTAAATCACATTCTTGTATGTAAATCACATTGTGTTATTTATATTCGTGTATGGGTATTTATGTGCATACAATTTATGTATATAGATATATACGTAGGAAGACAAACAACAGACTTTACTGTATATGTAATATGTACTGTATGGTGACGCAATGTACGCTGCATTGTGACGTAAAAAGTGTTGCATTGTTACGTAGTTTGTGCAGTATTTTTGACGCAACATGTACTGTGTCGTGATATAATATGTGTCGTATTGTTACGTAATGTGTGCCACGATGTGATGTAATGTGTGGTGTATGTGATGTAATGTGTGGTATATTGTAACATAATGTGTGAAACACTGTGACGTAATGTGTGGTGTATTGGGACTTAATGTTCGCAGTATTTTGATGCAATTGATTATGTGTCGGTACATAATATGTGTTGTATTGTAGCCTAATGTGTGATATGTTGTGACGTAATATATGTTTTATTGAGACGTGACATGTGTTGTGTTGTAGCATTGTGTGTTGTTTTGACGTAGCGTGTGCTATGTTGTGAAGTAATCTGTTCTATGTTGTGGTGTAATGTGCGCTCTGTTGTGACGTATTGTGGTCCTTGATGTGATGACACGCGCAGTGTTGTGACGTAATGAATGCTATTATGTGACGTAATGTGTGATATGTTGTCACGGAGTGTGTAACATATGTTTAGACGTAATGTGTGCTATGGTATGACATAATGTTAACTGTTTTGTGACGTTGTGTGTGTTGTATTGTGATACAATTTGTGACGTATGATACAATTTATCAAATATTTGTTGAAAACATTGTCTTACCATTTTTACCATAATCTTACCTAAACCTGCTCACGCTAAGACATTTATGGCTCTCTTTCACTGGAAACAGCTACAAGCGACTTGATGTCCACTCGATTACCGCTGTAATCGGTTGGTGGGGGGGGGCGTTGCTGATATAAATGCAAAGGGTACTGCGAGAAGTCGTTCATTGCTAGTAATCTTAAGCGGCCGATGTTGTACGCTTGAAAAATACGCAGTTTCGTAGTACCTTTTGAATTTAGATATCCAATGTCAAACATGAAATGAGTTACATATATAAAGTAAAACAATAAATTGTGTCAACGTGTTGAGAAAATTATCTTTATTATAGACATGATACAAACTGAATATTTGTTAAAATATTACTTCACTATTTGAAAAAAAAAAAGTAATCACTAAGAAACTGCAAACGAAACTATTCCCCCCCCCCATCATCTCGTTATACCCCTTTATGCCTAGCATCGTCAGCTGTAGAAGATTAGCTGGAGACGGCCTTTTTTGCGTGCTTCATATATGTTTGTTTTCGTTGATCCTTTTATTTCTGCAATCCATAGTTTCTGCATCGAAACTATTAGAAAAATATTTAAATGTGCTGAAAAAATGTAGCGTAGAATATTACATCTAATGTATTCATATCTTACTGTATCTGCTCCGCCACTCTCAACAAATAGCAAAGTGCTTGCAAAGAGCACTAGTCGTGTCAATACAGAATCTATGACCTGTGGAGTATTTGGAAACAAACAATTTTAAAGTGATTCAGTTGTCCTTTTTTTCCATGATTTTCATTAGCTGTGAACATAAAGTATATACTGAAGTGACAAGCCTGTATGCAATGATTTCAGACGAAGCCTCAGATTCGATCAAATCGTAACTGTAAATATGATTTGATATACGAATTTCACAAGAACAATGCGTTGATATCTAGTTTGAATTTGATGATGCATAACTTTTAGTATGGTAGGCCGTTGCTGAAACCGTATATTCTTCTGCATTTCTTGAGTGTCCATATTTTAAATTTAAAAAACCGCGGAAGGAGATATTGTAGTTAAGCTGTTAATCATGGCACAACGCATTCTGTTCTACGGACTACATTCTGCTCATCGCCAGGAGTTTGAGAGAGAACGCAGAAGAAAGAACGAAGCGGAATAAAGGTGGTTATTGAAAGTTTGTCAGTTTATTATAAAGAAGAAACAGTATATCAAAACAGTATTGGTGACGTCGACCTTTCCCACACTTTTTCAGAACAAACCCCATCCACACAGCACAAATTTTTGACGAATTTTATAGGCAACCCCATTTGAGAGTTCAGTGTTATTGTCGTGTTCGCTTTGGAAGATGGAAGCGTGTCATTGTCATTGTAATATAAGTTGTTCTCTTTTCGCTTTGGAAGATGGAAACGTGTCATTGTCAGTCATTATAAAATACGTTGCTTTCAATGTTCGTTTTGGAAGATGGAAGCCACTCATTCATAGTTTTCCACTCTTACATGTATGTTTAATTATATATGCGACAGACATCGCAAATGACCATAATTACTTGGATCAATGAACCCAACGAAGATGAATGTGTCGGGCCACTAGCGCACGTAATATGGTGCCACAACGCACTTCCATTCACTGGACTATATAAATCTACCCAAAAACATCCTAAGTTCCCTCTTACAAGATTCATTGGAGTTAAACATTGTTGCTATTATTTGATCAATTTATTTGTCTAAATAACACTCCTTAAAACAAAATGAGAATTATAAAATACTAGATATATTGTATATTATTTTGTGGTTCAGAAACATGGACAATAAACAGACAACTAGAAGACAGAATGATGCCTTTGAGATGTGGGTATATAGTAGAATAGGGAAAAAGAGAAGAAAACAAAGAGGTTCAAACAACATATCTTAGAAAAAATAACTATTAAAAGATATACAGATCAAACAAATTCATTATTTTGGATATATTAAAAGACATGACACCTTGTTGAATAAACTTGATGGTAAAATAGAGAGGAGGCGAACAAGAGATAGGCAGAAACACAAGTGTGAGAGAAACATCACGAGATGGACAGTCTACACTCTAGCCCCACCAAGGCACGAGATAGAGGGCGTTTGAAATCCGTTGCTGCCAATCATCGTTGCGGAGACGGCATTTGATGATAATGAACTCATGTCATATATGTTAAAATGAATGTATTGTCGTCAGTGCCGTATTTAGAGTCGATAAGGCCCTAATTTATTTGAGATATGGGACCCTTTATACTTCCTCATACGTAATATACGACAAATGCTCACTAGGACAATTTTTTGGGGGGCTCCCAAGAAAGTGGGGACCTAAGCTTATAGCTTATGCAGTTTATACGTAAATCCTGCCCTGATTGTCGTCCTCTACTAGACTTGACCCTTCCTTGCTGTGACAATAATTTGTTAGCATAAATATTACACACTTGAGTTTTATCATCACATGTTGGTGCTTTCACTTCATGAATACCAGGGTTAACGCGGTGTTAATATGTTGTCAATTATCAGTTAATTAATTAGAAGTCATGATAATTAGTTTATTAGTCATGATAATAAGATAATGATGATGAATTTATCAGTTTAGTTGTGAGTAGGAATCTCTTGATAACATATATCATTTCTGACCAAAAAATGGTTTTCTTTAGTTGAGTTACGGAGATGACACTAAAAACATGTTTGCTGTTTCAAAGACATAATTTCGTTAACGACGTCTATAAATACATGTTTAGGCATGCATGTTTATAGATACATGTTTATGCATGCACGCTTATGAATACATGTTTATGCATGCACGCTTATGAATGCATGTTTATGCATGCACGCTTATGAATACATGTTTATGCATGCACGCTTATGAATACATGTTTATGCATGCACGCTTATGAATACATGTTTATGCATGCACGCTTATGAATGCATGTTTATGCATGCACGCTTATGAATGCATGTTTATGCATGCACGCTTATGAATGCATGTTTATGCATGCACGCTTATGAATAAATGTTTATGCATGCACGCTTATGAATACATGTGTATGCATGCACGCTTATGAATGCATGTTTATGCATGCACGCTTATGAATACATGTTTATGCATGCACGCTTATGAATGCATGTTTATGCATGCACGCTTATGAATACATGTTTATGCATGCACGCTTATGAATACATGTTTATGCATGTACGCTTATGAATGCATGTTTATGCATGTACGCTTATGAATAAATGTTTATGCATGCACGCTTATGAATACATGTTTATGCATGCACGCTTATGAATACATGTTTATGCATGCACGCTTATGAATACATGTTTATGCATGCACGCTTATGAATACATGTTTATGCATGCACGCTTATGAATACATGTTTATGCATGCACGCTTATGAATACATGTTTATGCATGCACGCTTATGCATGCACGCTTATGCATGCATGTTTATGGATGCATGTTTATAGATACATGTTTATGCATGCACGCTTATGAATGCATGTTTATGCATGCATGTTTATAGATACATGTTCATGCATGCAAGCTTATGTATGCATGTGTATAGATACATGTTTATAGATACATGTTTATAGATACATGTTTATAGATACATGTTTATGCATGCAAGCTTATGAATGCATGTGTATGCATGCATGCTTATGAATGCATGTTTATAGATACATATTCATGCATGCATATTTATAGATACATGTTTATGGGTGCATGTTTATAGATACATGTTTATGCATACATTTTTATAGATACAAGTTTATGCATGCAAGCTTATGAATGCATGTTTATGGATGTATATGTATGGATGCACGTTTAGACCCCGAAAAGAGACATCTCAGTTTGCCAGTATTTCAACATCTTCACGTCTCTTCATGAGTGCTGCATATATGTCTGAGTCAACTAATTAATCACTGATACGGTATATCTCCTAATAAATCTGCAGTGATGCCACACTAATCTCTCCGTGTCACCTAGGAATCTGCTACAAAAGGACAAACGTGCAATGTTTACTAGTCTGTTCATCCCCGTATTCATGCGGAACATGTGGCAGTTGATAAAATTTGAGGCCATACGTGCAGTGACAATAACTTTGTTACACGTGACATTTTGTCAACCCATTCTCCAACTTTTCTTAGTCGACTAATATGACATTTCTGAAAAGAAGACAGTAGCTCTATTATTCACGCCATGAATTTGAAATTTAGGCCCTGACCGACACACTGGCGTTTCTTATGGGTCATCATTCCACTGATCATTATATCCCAGTATTATTTCCTTTAAAGTTCAACAAAACATAGCTTTATCAGAGCATTGAATTACAATTGGATGAATATTCCTGTTGTGTCCGGACGGAGTCGATGGGACAAATATGGGGCACGAACTTGCCCCTCTTGTTACCTGTGTAATTTGGTAGATTTACCATATGGAGTGACAGAATACCTACGTCAGTGAAGATAAACCTATATAGGTATCCAATAATGCATATTCTGTTGTACGGATGTGACAATTGGACAGTTACAACGAAAAAAAAGTTGAAAATACAAGTTTGCAAAAACAAATGTTGCGCATCTAATATACAGCACATAACACCAAGAAATGCACGAGAAACAGAATACACACTGTGCAGGTCAACAAGAACTTCTCATGACAGTGGTGAAGAGTTGCAAGCTTGTGGAGTTTGACCAGTAGGAACGATTCTCTTTCTAAAACTTCCCAACATGGGCAGTTGAGATTGAAGAAGAAGAGAAAGACAAAGAAAGTATGGATTGATCATATTAAAGACTGTACATGATTACGATTCCCCAAACTCAAACACAGAACTGAGAACAGAGATGAATGGTGACATTTTGTAACTGATGTTTCCAGATTGGCACCCATACGGCACTGAAGGTTTATCGGTTTGATGATGATGATGATGATAGTTGATCTGGCAGGTTGCTGTGAAAATCTTCCGTATGCGTACCGTGTCCATAACTTAAATCAACAAATTAGCGGAAGGAGATATCGCAGTTAAGCTGTAAACCATGGCGCATTCCATCCTCCTGACTACATCTGTTTTACTATTTGCGTTTTAGAATACACGGTAACATTTCTTATATTAATATAGTATTTTACGATTTCCGTGTAGCCGATTCTCCATTCAATTTGAACGTGACGCTGCACTCTGACGCTGTTCTAACTCTCATTGTACTCGCTATGTTATCCTTACAGAGACTTGAGCACTACTCTCAATATTCATGGCCACATCTACACATATCGGAACATCGACATGGACCGCCTATCCAATGAATCTGCATATGGGCTGTGTGTCGATTGTGCCGATGTCTTTGTTGGCGCAGAGGTGCGATAGATATTGTTTGTCTTGTTGCAGTCAATTCTTATTTCATCTGCAGCCTTCACACCTACGGATATGATCTCTAAAAGTGCTGGCCATGAACACAGCACGAGCTCCTGTTTTTCTTAATGCATGGTAAATCAGGAGGAGGTAATTTTAGGATCTTGGTTATCTGCTAACCCTGGGTCCACACGAGAGCAATGCACTAACCTTTCTGTATACCCCGGATAATACTCATTGAACTTCTCACTCTGTGCGCTTGGGAATAGGCAAGCGGTTCCATTAATTTAATTACTTGCGTTACCGCAAACACTTCCGTCGTTAGTTTGTTTATTGTTCCAGTAAAGACATTACTGATTACAGATGTTATCAGAAAACGCCGTTGGTCCTATATCGGGCATTTCCTACGCGCAGACACCAACAGAATACACCACCAATCTCTTGAATCGATACCTACAGGCAAAAGAGCAAGGGGTATACCAAAAGAAACACTCAAAAGAACAATACTTAGAGAAAGTAAAACAACCAATATTCATACTATTCAAGAACTGCACAGAATAGCTTTGAACAGACAGAATTGGAGAGATCTGACCTCTGCCCTATGCGCTATCTTCAGCGCAAAAGGAAAATGAATGAATGAATGAAAGACAATACTGGCTTCATGTACTGGTTCTTCCGTCTGTAAAATCATGTCAAAAATTCATCCTAAATATTTACCCAAAAACATGTATACAAATACATGATTTCTTTCATATGTCTAAAATATGTTTCAGTTTCAAACTATTTCACTAGAGTAAAGAAACCTGTATTGTTGACAGTACTTTTGTCAATACTCCTCAACTTTTATCAATACTCCTCAACTTTTGTCAATACTCCTCATCTTCTTCAACCACTGTCAAACGTTCTCATGACTTCTTCTCTGAATTATTGACGTAATGTGTATACATATCATTTATTTAAATATTAAAATCAAAAAAATTCAGCTGTTTGTCAGTTCTTTTCGCGGTACTCATTAACATATTATCTGGCAGTGGTTTCTCTTTCGATTCTGGCAGCGTTAGTACGGACACCACACTGATGATCTGAATGCCAGCAAGAAGAAAGAATGACCCAAACATTGGAACATTTTCTTTCGGAATAATAAAAGGAGCAATGACTGTCCCAATTCTTGCAAGGAAATTACAATAAGCATAGGTCATAGATCTGATGCCAGTAGGGAAAAGTTCAATGGCAAGAACAACCATAGGGCCCCATGCTGCTTCTGTTAGCATATTTATTCCTAAAGCGAAGACCAGAGTGGGGATCTTTTTACCCTCTTCAGAAGCCAACAGCTGTACACAAGCAACAGTAAAAGAACATATGCTGGATAGAAAGAAAAACAAAACAAAGATATACTTCCTACCAATTTTTGTTACAATCACTGGCACTATAAGTCTTACTGGAAAAGAGAGAAAAGTGAACAGAAAGAAATTCAGAAAGAAGTCACCAGAAAGATTTTTAATACCAAACCCAATCATATAATTTCCCAATGAAAGTGTAAACCATGTCATTCCCAGGATAATCGATTGTTTTCTTATAGATCTTCGAAACAAATCGATATACGAATAACTAGATCGATTCTTCATGCTTTCCTTTTCTGTCTCTGCCACAGTGTTCATGATGCTTGTATCTGGCACAGGTTTTCTATTTAGCCTGGATATTTTTCTTACCACTTTGTGAGCCCTTTCAAGTTTTCCGTGAACTGTGAGGAATCTCAAAC